>PVIH01007977.1:0-86401 GCA_004025045.1 Sigmodon hispidus
GGAATGAATATCTTTCTGTAAGCTGTGAATATCATTCGTTAAATAAAGGAACTGTTTTGGCCATGGTGGGCACCGTAAGTAGGCAGGGAAATCAGAGTATAGGTAGTAGGAGGGTGAAATCGAGGGAGGAAGGGAGGGAGAGACAGAGAGAGAGAGAGAGAGAGAGAGAGAGAGAGAGAGAGAGAGAGAGAGAGAGAGAAAGAGAGAGAATCAATGAAGCTGCCAAGGAAGAAGCATGTAAGGAACCCAGGTGAGCCACGGGCCATGTGGCCAGACAGATTAATGGAAATGGGTTGAATTAAGATGAAAGAGCTAGCTAGCAGTGTGCTTGAGACATAGGTCAAACAGGATGAAATTAATATAAGCATTTGAGTCATTTTGAGGGACCTAGGGAGTGGCGGGTGATTAGATGCTCTGGGACTGATGGTCTCTGGGTCTGGCTCTATGGCCAGATGGGGCCAGAAACCATGTACTATGGTTATGTTCAGCAAAAATGCTGCCACTCTCTAGCAAATCCAGCTTTGTGTGCACCTTTCATGATTTTATAGTCATCTGAATCTTCTGGAGGATCAGAAGCAAAAGTCCCCATTCACTGAGAAAATATCAGAGATAAGTGAAAATGAGAGGGTATAATTCATTAAAATAAAATAAACATAAGCAAATAGTCTTTGTGCATAGAAGTTGAGAATGTCTACCATACTACCAAATACAACCATGTGATCTACCATCACGACAACTGTCCCAGCCAGACCTGTAGAATTTGCTCAGTCTTCATAGGACTGTTTCTCTATACCTAATGGATTTAAGAACAAATCCACATTGATAGCTCAGAAGACTTTATCTATCAAGTTTGGCTTAAGTATCACAGTCAAGGTATAAAACATGACCATGCTGTGTTTTAGCTCTTGGATTCTGTTCCAGGTCCTCATCACTCACACTGTGCCTTAAAAGATTGGTGCTTGTCCATTTTGCAAGATTTAAAATGATATTCCCAATGGCACGCATGCTAAAGCATTGTCCCAATTTGTTTTCTATATCTGAAAGAGGCAATGTCAGCGAAGACTATCAGGGCTTCTTTCTGGCACCTCAGGCAGACCTGAAGGTCACTGTCTGCCATCTTTGTACCAAATCCAGATGCAGTCTCTGAACAGTTCTCTGAGAACCTTCAGAAGTCTACCAGAGCTGTCAGCTAACACCAAACTCATTCCCACCCTGAATGTACCCTTGATGCCCATGAGTACAGCATGTATCATTTCAACCATTCAGAAGTGCCCACCAAAACATTTTGCATGCAATGAAGTCACTCCTCAGCTGATGAGGCCAGCCCATCTCAGAATCTATCTCAGCATAGTTGCGGGTGTATTTCTATTTTATTTGAAAGAATTTTTATAGGTGAAAATGTAAAGTTTGTGTTATGGAGTAAATGTACTACTTATAATTAATGTAGAGTATTAGAATCTGTCTCTACAGATCTCTCCCTCATGTTTCCAATGATTTAAAACCATTAATGGTCATGGCACCACCTCCTCAATCATGAATCCACCCGCTCTCCACTGTCACACTGCATTTTGAGCAGCCCCCTTTGATCCTCCATAGTGATATATTGTTTGTACTCCAAACAAAGAAATTTGCCTAAAGATCCAAGGGCAGAGTCAGCCACAGAGTTAACGATAGAGGTCACAGGGTGGTGACACATACCTTCAATCCTAGCTTTAGGGAGTCAGATAACTCAGTGAGTTCCAGGCCAAATAGAGCCAGCCAGTGGTGGCATACACCTTTAATCCTAGCACTTGGGATCCCATGCCTCTGCTCTCAGCACTTGGGAAACACACACTTGTTAATCCCAGCACCAGGAAATTTGAAAGTGATATTGCTGGGCAGAGAAAGAGTTATAAGGTGGGAGGAGACAGAGTACGCCCTTCCTTTTTGGCTAAGGACTCAGGCATTTGAGTCTGAGGATTCCTGGAGACAGGATCTTCCCCTTTCAGCCTGGGGAGCTGCCTAGATGAGAAGTGGCTGAGGCTTGTTCCTCTGTCTCTCTGATCTTTTAGCATTTACCCCAATAACAGTTCCAGCTACAAAGGACTCTTACCTCATTTGTCATTGGGACAAAAATATCTCAGAGAAACAACTAAAGGAAAGAAGGGCTGGTTCAGGTTTCAGCCTTGTGGTGGGACAGACACAAAATGTTTCTTGGGGACAGGGCTGACCATAGGCTGACCAGCAAGCAGAGAAGTAAATAGCTAAGGAACCAGGTTTGGCTGTAACCCATAAGACCTATCCCTAATGACTCAGTCCCTCTAATGAGGAGGAGACCATGCCTTCGAAAAATCCTCCAACCACTCAAACCAGCAGAATCAGCTGGTGACCAACTATTGTTCAAACTATAACAAATCTCTTTGGGATTCCACATACGGGTATACCAATGTAGAGGTGGCCATCTTTATTTGCAGATGCCCTAGAGACATTGGCCTCTTCTACTTGGGAACATCCTGTCCCTGATTTTATAATTGAATGAGTTTTTCAGACCCTCTTTCCCTGACCACTTGTGTTGGAGATACCTCTTCATTCTTCACCTCCACTGATTCACCAATTTAACACCAGACTTTTCATCTGTGGATACACGGTGATATATGTATTCATCTATGGTGCTCCATTTCCATTACAAGACTCTGGTGAAATGAAGTCTTTCCAGGCCTCTCCAACTTAACTGCTAAAAAAAAAAAAAAAAAAAAAAACACTGCTTGTAGCACAGTATCCCCCTTAGGAAGTCACTGGTAGATAGAGTTGTTTTTGCTTCTTAAAATTTGTTTTACTTTATGTATATGAGTGTTTTACTTGCATGCATGTCTGTAGACATGTCTGAGCTCTCAGAGGTCAGAAGAGAGCATTGGATCCAGATAGGGAGAGTGTAGCATCCCTACTGTGGAGGTAGAAATAGTTATGAGTTGTCATGTAGGTGTTGTGAATTGAATTCAGGTCCTCTGTAGGAGCAACTAGTGTTTTTAACCACCAAGACATCTATCTAGTCCCCTAGATAGTTAAAAACAAAAGCAGGAATCAAACCAAACCAAAACAAAACCATGCTACCTTTCCAAGGTATACATGGGATCGTTTCAAGCTGCCCAGATCAAAAATCTGACAAAGAATTGTACCTGTGGGCTTGGGATGTCTAATATATAAGGCCACATTACCTGTTTTTTAAATAGCTATGGTAAGTCACTGTCAGTTTACCATCTACATCATTGTCATTTTTCCTCAAGATACCATCACAAAATAGTTATAAACTTTATAAAACATATCCCAAGCAGAACACCCAGGGCAAGATGAAGCTGACCTTGCCTTTACTGAGCTTACGGTTCAATGAAAGAAAAAAAAAAATGAACCAAGACATAAACATGAACATCTGTGAGGAGAGCACAGAGTTGAGGCATTATCATTCTATCTTCTAAACCAGCCACAGGGAGGCCGGAATGTAAAATACACAAGATAAAAAGATAAGGAAATAGTCAAGGAACAGATACTGTGTGGTACCATGGAATGTGAACCTCCCTCTTTTAAGATGAAAAGCAGCAGGCATCATCCACCTCTCATCCTCTAAGCTCTTACCTATAAATCACTTACAGCAGCAGCACTTGGCATGAAATGTTAAAAAAAAAAAAAAAAAACCTGTTAGATATGTATCACTAGGTATCTACTCAAAGAATATGAAGCCAGGAAAGAAGAAAATGAAATGAGGTTAGCACCAGGGAAAGAAAAATTTTAGAAGAAACACCAATATACTATATGGCTTGGCTATAAGCATAGTAAAAATGAAAAGGAATTTAGTTAAATATGCTGTACATATACATCTGAAAGAATACTAAGCAGTCAAGAGACATTATCTACAATTTAAAAATCTAGAAATATTTAGGCATGATTTAGAATAAAGAAGGTAACATGATGAAAGATTTATAAATGTAAGATTTATTAAACTTAAGCTTTGGAATCAAAGAGAGAGGGATTAGGTAAAGCCTAGGACGGGTTGGGTACTGTGGTTCCCTCACTTGAATCCTTGTATGTGAGTTGTTATTTGTATTATTGCAAGCCTTGAGGATATGGTTTGGCATGAACTTGCACATGTGTACACACACACACTCCTTGAAGTCTATGTTTAGATGCACAAAAATCAATAGAAGGAGGGAGTCAGGGAGTCCCCTCCCCACAGCCGGCCCCACAGATGGGTCTCCCTCATCTGCCCATATCTCCCTCCATTTCTGGCCAGGACAGGGCAGTAAGCAACCTTTCTAGTGCCGGAGGAGTTGAGGACTTGAGCATGTACCAGAGCCACAGGGAGCAGAGCCATCGGGAAATTGAGGCTTTTCAAGGGAGTCCGAAGTTAGATAGAAGCTTAAGTTCCAATTGCAAGGGAGATGCAGAGACTGCTCTTTGATCTGACTGAAGCATTTGCCAATGGGAAACAGCTGATCACAGACGCTGGACTGTGAGTGTAAAAAGCTTTGAGTGCCTCAGGTCCCATTTCCACGCACCCGCTCCTGGGAGGCATGTGCAGTACTTGACAAGGACCGTATCTGCAAACTACTTCTTACTACCCTGCCAGACAAAGAGCTGGAAGAAAGGTTGTAACGAGCAGGCAGGCACTTTTTCAAGGACTTCAGAAGAATCTTGTTTGTAAATTCAAGACATTAATTAAAAAAATCATTCTTATTTATCTGAGCGTTCCTCTCATTTTCTCTACCAGATAAACATTTTATAGGACACTGTCAGTCACAGAGACAGATTTTAAAGCCAAGAAGTAAAAAAGACCAATTAGCTGTTTTGTAAATGAGAATTTTTTCTTTATTGGAACAAGTCTCAGGTGTAAAGAGTTTTTAAGCATCAAAGTGTTACATACCTAATACAACTGTAATCTATCTAAGGTCTTTTTTTTTTTTTTCAATGTTAGGTGTTTGATTTTGTATGTGCGTGTGTTATTTTGTTTGTTTACCAAAAACTGGATGTTTCCCAGTTATTCTGTCATTATAGTTTAGAAGAATAGCTAAATGTTCACGCTAAATGTTATAAACACCCAAACAGCATAAAGACTAAAAATAGCTCAAAAACCCTTGCTACATTTTGTCAGCAACCCTAACCCTAGCCAAGTTCCCCATTAATTGCACAATTTATATTTGAAGGAAGGCAGAACCTAATTGTTTCCAAACAAAATTTCAGGCCTGGTACATTTCCTTCCCTCTGTCGACTTCAGCTAAATGAATTATTCTTCCAAAAGAAGGAACAAGGAAAGGAAGGCTCCTCCAAAAATCCTCATTTAGTGTGTGCGTTTCATCGAGGCTTTAATTGCACAGCTGAAATGGATGATGGTTTTCTAGCCATCACCCGAGAGCTCTCTGGTTTCAGAGAGTTTCTTTCATCCTTTTCTCCAACACACTTTGTACTCACATCAACAAGCCGGCTCATGCCAGCGAGATGAAGTATGCTAATCCCATAAGAGCATAAAAGCAAAGACAAGATTTTTTTTTTCTAATATACTTCAGGCTATAATACATTAAAAAATTATCTATTGCCTGTTCTAAGTAAAAGAGAGTGATGAATTCATTTAGGACACTAAGTGAGCTTTCCCTGGGTTGTGGGTATTACTATATGGAACCTTCCAGAATCAGTTCACTCTATCCAGTTTCAAAGCTCCAGTATGTGGATAGATGAGGGAGCATGAACAACTGCAGGTACAGCCCTGTTCCCAGTGTGATTAGATTCTTCTCAGGAAAATGGTCTTCTGCTAGGTTGTGTGTATCTCCCCACAGCTGGAGTATTAGTAAACCATGTGTTCTTCAGAAATGGCAGCCCTGAGCAGAGAAGAATTAAAAGCACAAACCAGAGTATCAGAGAATGATTAGAAAAGGAGATAGACCCATTTTGTAGTGGAATTCAGGTGTTGTTGAGGGAGACCTAGAGGCATAGCTTTGAGGTTCTCAGGACCCTGAATGGGGTGTGGCCAGCCTCCATTGAAGACCGGAAGCATGCTGCCCTTCCTTCCTGTTTTGCTCCTGTGTTCTCAGGGAGCAGATCAGACCATCCTGCATAAGACAGTTCCACCCTCCAATAATTGTCTTAAGGTTCAATTTGTACCAGTGAGTGTTTATATAACCCCTTAATAAATACTAATTCTTTGTATGATGTATGGCAAGTAAATAATTCACACTCATCTCTCCATTTGCAAAGGTCCTTCAAGAGTCAGTGAGATGGCTCAGTGGGTAAAGTACTAGCTGAGCAAGCAAGAAGGACCGAGTTCAGATCCCCAGGACCCATGTAAAATCCAGACATGGAAGTATGTGCCTATAATCCCAACATTTCCAGATGAAGACAAAAGGCTCCCAGGGAGCCTGCTGGCCAGCCAGCCTACTCAAGCTATAATGGTGAGCCTCAAGTTTAATGACAGATGATTGTGTCTCAAAAAACAAGAAAGAGGAATAGAGACAGACAGAGACAACTTGACCTCCATACACAGAGTCATCTATACCTGAACCCACACACCACGCACACATACACACACACACACACACACACACACACACACACACACACACAAAAGAGTACTCAGCATGAAATCTTTAGAAGATGATTTCTACATTGCAATGTCTATTGTAAGGAGTGAAGGCAGCCCTGAGTGAGTGAGCTTCTAAGTGAAGTTTTACTTTGCCCTGGGCATGGCCTCTGAGACCTCTTGGCCTATGGGAAATAGGCAGTTACTCCTCATATGGGGCAGGCCCAAGGTGGGTGACAAGTCTGTTCTCAGGGCCTAAGTGTACAAAGACTGGAAACTGTAGCTTCCTTCTCTCCAATGTATACAGCCTGAGGCTCTCACCTCCAGAGACTAGCTGACCCCAATGTGCTATTTCTACAAACATGCTGATGTTCCAGGTTGTAGTAACAGTGACATTAGAGAACCCCACCTGGTCCCAGCACATCATATGTGTGTCAGTGTGTCTGATTCTTCTTCATGCCCTGCCACTTACCAGGGTTCCAGGACCTAAGCTATACGGGATATGGTAATCTATAGTAAAGTGTGTTTGTACTTTAGGTAAATTAAAATTTAGTCCTTACGGCACTTGGTAAATGTCATGAAGTTGTTTTCCAGCTTGCAGACACAGAAACTAACAGTGATTTCTATGAAGACACAGATTCTGAATGGTCAAGTCAAAACTTAAATCAAGGAATACAAAACATATAAAGAGTCATTAATCTTACTATGGTTTAAATGGGATTATGCATCATAGATATTTACTTACAGGGGAAAACATTTCCTTTTATACAAGGAAGGGTTGATATAAGGAAGGGTTGCCATCATAAAAACAAATATTTCTGGGTAAGACTGAGCCTTTTCTTCCTCTTGCTGTATGCACTGATTACTTATAACTATAGTAACTATGTTTTGTTCATATAATAAAAAAGTTATTTCAAAAATAAAGTTAAATGTTAATAATTAAATTGATTTAATGACAAAATGAAGACAGTGAGTTCTATTCTCCTACTATTATTAGCTAAGTGTTTTATTGCATTTATTTGATAGAACATCGTGTCAAGTTTCATACCTCACTTAATTCACCCAATTTTCTTGTAACGGTTATGGGATTTATTATCCTCCCTTCACAGATTGTGGATGTGGAGCACAGAAAGTTCACAAAACTTGTCCTGGGTCATATAACTGCAGTCTTCCCAAACCAACCTCCAGTCCTGGAGCTTCCCCCACCAGTGGGCCTGACTCCGGAAACATGGAGAAGAAGTCATCTAGATCTGAAGACAGATCCATGACTGGGTGAGGCTCTCCTCAAGGCTGGACACTCACAGTCCTTTTCCCAGTTCATGTCTTAAGTGGAAAATTGATTGTAAAGACATTTTAGAAGTCCCTTTGTATAGAAAGAAGGTACCCAGTAGCCTTTAAAATTTCATATGCATAACACTTTTAGAGTTAAAATATGCACCAATGATATAAATTTCATGTAAAAGACAAAGACTTTAAATACGTACCTGACTTCAACATTCCTATATCTGAGTTATGGATTATGCTAATGCTGCAATAGAATGTAATGTGTGATGCTTTTTGTATTTGAGGTGACCATTTAAGCTACCTGAGTGTTCAATAAGAAAACATAATCTTCTAATCATCCGGAGGATGGACTTTAAATTGAGCAATGTTTTTATTACCCAAAGAGATAATAATAGAAGTTTAGATGTGTGATTCCATGGGGATTTCTAAGTAAATTGATTTAAGACATTAATTAATTCTCAAATCTAAGAAATGGCTCAAGAGACACATGCATCTAGTTTTGCCAATGTGTATACAAAGTTGTGATGCTTTGCAATTAACCTGATCTAACAGATTCTCAGATTCTTCCAATAACCTTCTCCAAAGGAGTTAGTGGAAGGGTCTTTTCAATTGTGTAGACAATGCTAAATCCAACCAGAAACTAAGTATCTATATCAAGGATTCTCAGTCTTCCTAACGCTGCAACCCTTTAATACAGTTCCTCATGTTGTATTGATCTACAACCATAAAATGATTCTTGTGCTACTTTATAACTGTAATTTTGCTACTGTTATCAGTCATGTATCATAATGTAAAAAAATCTGCGTTTCTGATGGTCTTAGGACAAACCCTGTGAAAGGCTTAATTGACCCCTGAAGGGGTCAGGACCCACAAGTTGAGAATTGCTGATCTATGTTTTGCTTATTTATCTGATAGTTCCTTTCTGCTTGAAAGATATTTAATCAGTATCTCCTGAAGCTAATTGCTAGGCATTGGTTAAAAAAGAAAAAAGAAAAAAAGGAAAAGAAAGAAAGAATCTTTGTAACACACTATTGCATGAATCCTAATTGGTCTTATGATCAATTTGGGCAAATGCTAAAAGATTAGAGAGACAGGGTAACAAGCCACAGCCACTTCTCACCTTGCCAACTTCTTGGCTGAAAGGGGAAGATCTTGTCTCCATAAATCCCCAGACTGAATAGAGGAAGCAAAGGGAAACACAGAGGGTGAACTCCTGTCTCCTCCTGACTTAAATTCCTTTCTCTGCCCAGACATATCACTTCCTGTTTCAACCTTTCTAGTGCTAGGACTAAGATGATGTGTGTTTCCAAGTGCTAGGATTAAAATTATGTCATCTCTGGTGCTGGGATTAAAGGTATGTGCCACCACTGCTTATCTCTGTTTGGCCTTGAACTCAGAGATCCAGTTGCCTCTGCCTCCCAAGTGCTAGGACTGAACACACAGGCCACCACCGTCTGATCTCCATGGTTAACTCTGTGGCTGGCTCTGTCCTCTGATATTCAGATAAACTTTATTTGCTATACAATATATTACCATATTTCCCCTTTTTGTCAAAAATAAAAAAGGTAGAAACTAATAAGAAAAACTACATACAAAAGGTACAAAAACTATGTATAATATATATGGTCAATAATTACATTAGTAATGTCTAATCCATTAACAATTGACAAATTTAAAGAAAATATTCCATTATTTGTCCTATTTTGGTAAATCCAAAGTATTGTTTACTTTCTATTCTAACTTTCATTACCAACCCCAAACTATCTTTGTATGTCTCTCAAACTTATACTCTTTATACTTCTTTAGTGAGTTTCTTTTATGAATCTGTAACTAGGAAAACTTAACTGTCTAGTCTTCAGTTCCATCAGAGACCCAAAAAGAAGAAAAAAATATGAACTGAGTAAGCAGGGTGTATAAGCAAGGAACTTTCAAAAGAATGTGACAAATGACAACAGCTGGCTGCCTGGACAGTTACCCAAGGTTCTTTTGCAGCATTGGGGCATCTATCTTTGGCCTATAGGCCTAGCATGTCTGACAAACTTATCTGTGAAGGAAAATTTTCTGAAGCTTGTCCTATGTTGTTCTGGAAAGGTTTTGCAATCCTATATTCTATGTCCTGCTTATCCATCTTGGACAGCATACTGTCAGCAGTCAAGACAAGAGCATATTCTTGTCCAGTGGCTAACTTTTGCCAAAAAGAAAATAAACTTCATATGGAGTTTCTTCAATGGCCATCATCTTCTCCAGAGTAGTTTAGTGCTGCCAGGAACAGACATGTCTCATTGTCATAAAAATTAAAAGAACCTATGTTATTACAAAATCTTAAATGCCTTATTTTATAGATTTCTGAAGTAAAGACAACCTGTCTATTTAAAAAATACGTGTTTGACCTTGAAAACATACTTAAAATGACTATAAGTTTGATTGTAATGACTAACTGTTGAATTGCTTTTCTTTGTATTCTAATTAGTTGGTGCTGGTTTTGACAAACTTCCAGGGCCACACAAGAGTTTATTCAGAAGAGTTGCCAGGTGAGTACAGGGGCAGAGAAGCAAAAGAGAAAGAGAACCACATGTGGCAGCTTCTTTTAAGAGAAGGGGTGGGCACGGATTTACGTAGCCATGCCTAGGGTCATGCCCTCCATAAACTGCATGTTCTGCTGGCACCATGTTGGGTTTACCACATGGCTGCTACATATCAGGAATTCCTTTCTCTCCCAGAACCATGTTGGGTTTGCCATGTAGTGTGCCAGGAATCCTTACACCTCTCCCTTATGTTTATTATAAAAAGAAAGACAGGTTTATGTAGGAGGGGACAGGAGGAAAATGAATTGAGCCAGAACAGGGTCGACAGATCTCTTAAGGCTTCTTCAAGCTGTGTTAAGGGCCAAGTTTGTCTTTTCAGAAAATGAGAGCTGTATTCTGTAGCAGTTGGTCTGCTGAGTTTTGCAGCTCATTTCCTGCAGTCTAGGTGAGCTTCAGGCATGGGATGATGAATTCTAATTTTCTGGAGGTCAGAAAAAAACTTTGAGTTAGTAAGAGAACCTTGGGAAGTGATACATATAGTAAGTGTACTCTGCTATCACAGGGTCTGGAGGGCAGATTAAAAGAAGAGAAATGAGGGAGAGAAAGACTTTTGTTTACCAGTTGTCAAGGTTAAAATGGCTTCAGCTTCCTTTCCTTTGGTCCTAAGGAGTGGGGGTAATGGTCTCTGTTTTTTTTTTTTTAACCTATTATCAGCTCTAAAAATGGCTCCTGGTTCATTTTCTCTAGTCCTCAGAGAGTGTTTTCTGATGGTAAGATAGCTTCTGTTTTTTTTTTTCATTCCCCAGAAGCAGCAGTTGGAAGGTTAGTCTGTGGGGGAGAGAAAGGGTGAAATGAAATACCTCAGAGCTTTTTGTTTCCAGTAACCATCTTGACTTTGGCTGGGAGAAACAGGCTGAAATGGAAAACCCAGAGACATGAATTTTAGGGAAATATGTCTAGTGACACAAGGATTCTGGGTGTCCCACACTTGGGGGTCTACCTGGGAAGCTGGAAGAGAGAATGGGGGGCTAGAGCTGACAGGTTGAGCACATAGGAAAAGAAGCAAGACAGAGGCTGGAGTAGCGGATGAGGTTGGATTCAGTCAAAATGTGGTGACTAAAAGAAATGGAAGCTCTTACTCTAGCTAAAAAAATCTCTTCCCATTAGGGGTACAGGGCAGATTGGTATGACCAAAGTGAGTGGGTGATAGGGATATCTCAGAAAATGAAACTGAGTGGCAGTGTCTGATGGGGCTAGAATTGTTCGCCCATCCTCAACAATAGAGGCTAGAGAGGTGGGTCCCCAAAACTCCTGCAGGATCAAGTATGTGGCCCTGGTGTCCATGAGGAAGGAGATGGATCACCCTGATACTGTCATGACTACCAGAGGCTCCCTTTTTGTGATCGTGGTGGTCAGGTTAGGGAAGCCCTGGCAGCATCAACCGCTCATGGCTAGACCTAGGAGATCAGCTGGGGAGTAGTCCATGTGTAATGTCCCCCTGCCACATGGGGCTTGGGAACAGTCACTTAGACCAGCATTTCCCTTGATGGCACCCAGAACAAGGCCTGAACAGCCTCTGTGAGGCTGGGCAAGAGCAGGACCAATGGCTAGGCTGGCCACACTTAAAGCACACACAAACTGTCTAGATCTGCTCGCCACGGGAAGAGGTGAAGGAGCTTGTCAGATAGCTTTGGCAGGCAGGAGGTACCTTTTCTGGCATGTTTTCTCATCTCTCCTGTGATACACCTTAAAAGCCAGCACTAAGACTTCGGCCTATGGAGTCAGTGATCCCTCTCAAGAGATGCAAGTTTAACTCTGATGTTGGGGTAGCTCTGGATAAAAAAAAAAAAAATGGGTCATGAGAAGTTGCTTTTCCTCTGCGCTCTCAGGATCTAAGTTAGTATACTGTGAGAGAGCATTGATTAGGTCACAGTCTTCGGAGTTCCTTGATTGCTTCCACCAACCGGGCACCATGTCTTTTACCCATCAGTCTTAGGATGACCATGATATATAACCAATCTATATGGCATTTTTTTAGAACAGAGAATAACTTGTTTCTACAAAAATCAACTCATTGTAATAATCAAAAACAATTTAATCCAGCTAGCACAGTTCAGATGTTTTTAGGGAAAAAATGTTTTTAAATGTTTTTATTATTGTTATTTTTTGTATACGATTGTTCTGCCTGCATATAGGCCTGTGTACATTAAGTGTGCCTGGTGCCTGAGGAGACCAGAAGAAGACATGGGATAGCCTGGAATTGAAGTTGCCGAACCTTTAGAATCCTCATGTAGGTTCTGGGAATCAAACCCAGGTCCTCTGGAAGAGCAGCATTGTCTTTAAACATGGAGCCATCTCTCCAACCCTGCAATTTCATAACTAGTAGTTCTTACTTGCCCTTTTCATCCCAGTGTTCAGTTCTAATAGTTTACATCTCTCTCTCCCCTTCTGCGAAAGCGGAAGGAAATCTGAGGAGAGGAGAACACAGACATGCTGACGAATCAATACTCATTCCCTGTGTGAGGTATTTCGAAGAGATCATCTACAAGCTTCATGAGCCAGTAGAAAATGCAATGAAATAAGAAGCCAGAGGACAGACTGTATATTCTCCCAGCTCCAATTCTCCAAACTTAGAATTTTATGACCAACTCTGTAAGTCTGGGGAGATCATTTTGGTTGCCCCAAACCTTATCAATCTTCCTAAGCATCCAGAAAATAAAAGGGAGTAAAATGGAAAACACATAGAGAAGTGGCTTTTAGCCACTTGACAAGTGATTTCAATTGCTAACAGTAAATACGCTTTTTGAAATTAAAGACCTATTTACTCCTTTAAAAGATAATAATCTGATTTAGATTGCTTTTTTTCATTAATACTTAAAGGTAGGAAAAAATAACCCTTTAACATCAGGGAAGGAAAAAGTAATAACTGACTTCCTGAACATTAAAAAAAAAAAAGAAAAGATTGTGTTTATATATTTTTTTTTATTTGCCTTGGTGTTTTGCCTGGAACTGGGACTACAGACAGTTGTTAGTGCCATGTGGGTGCTGGGAATCGAACCCGAGTCCTCTGGAAGAGCAGACGGTGCTCTTAATTGCTGAGCCATCTCTCCAGCCCCTTGTGTTTATATTTTAACTTATTTATTTTTCTTTCTTTCTTTCTTTCTTTCTTTTCTTTTTTTTTCTTTTTTTTTGCTTCCAGAAGGGAAAATAATCTAATTTACACCCTTGCATGGGACAACCAAAAGGTGGCCACTGAAAAGGGCTAAAGTTCAATCAGCACCCAGGAAGTAGCTGGCCCAGCCCTGCAAAATAAAAAGATCCAGGTTCTTTATTCTTTACACAAAGCATGTCTTTAAAAAGTGAAGTCACTGGAGAGACACACACACACAGAAAGTAACACTTAGGACTGTGGGAAGGAGCAGGCCCCAGCCTTCACTCTAGAACCCTGGAGCCTCTAAGGCTGGGAGGGTCATTTTTATGTCAATTTTCTCTAAAACTTTCATAAATAGGACTGGGAATAGTGGTGAAAGGTGATCTACCAGAAGTTACATTTGAGTTAGGCTTTAATCAGTAAGGAAAGTTCCAGTAAGCCAGAACTAAGAAAAATAGTGTTACAGAAAGAGGGGGCTGCTCTTCCAAAAGTATGAAGGTTTCTAAGCATAGCATAACTGGGTAGCAAAGTGTATACACTGTGACAAAATAAGCTCTGGTGGACCCTAACTGTTCGCCTTTATGATAGAAAATAATCTTCTGAGATAGAGTATCACTATGTAGCCCAGTATGTCTACAGTCGCATCTCAGCTCCCTGGGTACTGGGATTTATGTGTGCACTATTATGCTTTGCCAGAAAATACTTTTTGTACCAACTGTACTGTACTTTAGATGACACTCACGGGTTAATCTACGCACTTTTCCAGAGATTTACATTCCAGGTAGATTAAACTCCAAAGTGAAAAATACAAAGTTATTATCACTATGATGGAAAACAGCTTGACCCTAAAATCACAGACATTAGAAATGGAATGAGAAAGTGGGAAGAAAAATGCCAAGGTCTTTGTCACAGTCCTGGGTAGTGTCCTCTTAGCTCTTGGATATATTTCTAAGACAATTTTCCTTCCTTATCCATGATACTATTATGATACCATTGGTTATATCCACCCACTTCGACTCTGATCCTTGGCAATGTTCTTTAAGCCAGTGGGTCTCCATCTTCTAACGCTGCTACCCTTCAATACAGTACCTCATGGTATGGTGACCCCCCAACCATGACTTATTTCTTTGCTACTTCCTGTCATTTTGCTACAGTTATAAATAATTATTCAGATATCTAATATGCAGAATATCTGATATGGGAATCCACAAAGGGGTCGTGACCCACAGGTTGAGAACCACTGCTTTAAAGACCCTGGATGGGAGATGTCAGGAAGGCATTTTAGTTTCTGCTGACTTCTTTTAGAAAGAGGGGAGGCGTTGACATCTCTGTCCTATAAAGAAACCCCTTTAAAATCAAGAAAAAGCCAATAGCATCTGCCACAGAAGTCTTTAGTGGATTTAAGTGAAGCCCAAACATCTTCTTTTATTTCCCCATTTCCAGATGTCTCCTCCAAAGCCTGACCTCATAATGATAACTTTGAAAATACTGCTTATAGATGGTTTTCAACTTTATTTTGGGGGGATTTATATGTAAACTATTATTCTAGCTGGTTATTGTCTTGCAGAGAATGTTGGTCTGGCACACAGTTTCTAACTGCCCTGAAAGGCCGTGACTTTCCACCCTTTCTTGAGCCAAGTCCACAATAACTCTCTTTCATACCCTGGAAAAACAGAGGAAGGTTTTGGTCCAGTTTCAGCCATATTTTTCTCAGCACATTTTCCAATATGAAACTTAAACTTCACTGAATTGAAGTGCCTGTAGGGAGAGAATTTCATCATCTTCTTATGGGGGGGTGTCTACAAAATTACGTGTCGTCTCACAGATGTTACAAGCTGTCTTGAGGATCAGGTTATTCAAGCTCACCAGGTTTCCATCATTGAGAGGGTCTAGCAAAGAATTTGAAATTCACAGCCAACTAGAAACACCTAGAAGACTTCTAAAATTTGAAGACAATAAAAGCCCCTGGGTAATGGTGTGTTATTCCTTAGTAGCCTTGGGAAACAGTTTAATATGACAGTTCCAAGAATTTGTAAATTGAGCTTCTTAACCAGACATCCCTGGAGGATGCCAGCTCATAACAGCTTGCAACTGGGTGATGTCGAGTAGGCCAGCTCTGGGAATACGTCCAATGGTACAAAGGAGCTCAGGGGGCCAAACAGAGAATGTGGAAAGAGGGCCCAGTGGCATATATTGTTTTCCAGTTATCATCTCCTGGAAATGAAAATGGACATTTTCCCCCCAGTGCAAGCTAGAGAATAACCACTGCCATTCTTACAACCTAGCCAGGTCTAAGATAAAAGCAACTACTTCCGAGTGAGGATGAACCGACCACACACAAACCATGCAGGAGAGAAGAAAAACTTCTCAGTGCTGTCAAAATGAAAACTTGATCAAAGTGCACACCTCAATAGAGGCTCTGTAGAAACACTTGATTGCAGGAAACAAAGGCCTGGAATGAAGGACTAAAACAAAGATATGGCCAAAAGAAAGGGAAGGGTAAATAGTGACTTCTTTCCAAAACTAGGAGTGAAATTCATTTTAGTAAAACAAGCAAGGGACAGAGAAGAAAGACAACTACCAAAGAGAAATATAAAATAATTATATGTTGTGCCAGGAAGCCAGTATGGCGGTATTTTCTCATAAAACTATATTCTATTTCATCACCATATGCTATAGGAAAACCCAATATGTTCCTGACAGACTTCTAACATTTCCCCCCAAGATGCTTAGAGCGTTAGAGACTATGTCAAAGATGCTTAGTACCCACTGCATTTTTGTATATTGCACACTGGAAATTCTGTGGCTCATGAATTTTAATAACATCACTGTAATTCAGTCTGCCAATCATTCTGCCAAGTACTTGTTCATGGAGACATGCAATAAATTTTGTTTTGGTCTCATTCTTGTGCATTCCCACATCTGCAAAGGGAATACACGCAAACATACATATGTGCATAAGCATA
Organism: Sigmodon hispidus; assembly: GCA_004025045.1. NCBI lineage: Eukaryota > Metazoa > Chordata > Mammalia > Rodentia > Cricetidae > Sigmodon > Sigmodon hispidus. Next base: position 16,468 of record PVIH01007977.1, read on the forward strand.
TTGACATACACGAAATATGTTAAAATAAAATATTATTGGAAGTATCATTTCAAATCATTGGCTGACAACATTTCAAAGTACAGCTCTCTCTGAATTTAGATATAAGGCATAGCTTCAAACTAACAAAAGTGAGAACTTTGTTGCTGTGATGAAGCACTGTCCAAATAAGGAAAAGAAAGTTTATTCCATTTACACTTTCCGGTCCCTCCTTTACTAAGGGAGGTCAGGGCAGGAACACAAGCAGAGACTATGAAGAAATACTGCTTACTGGCTTGGTCCTCATGGCTTATTCAGCTTGCTTTTTATATACTTAGGATCCCCAGTACAGGGGTACTACTCCCCAGAGTGGACAGGACTCCCACATCAATCATTAATCAATAAAATGCCCTTCAAACTTGCCTACAGGCCAGTTTGGTGGTGGAAATTCCTCAGCTGAGGTTCCCCTTTTCTCAGGAGACTCTAGTTCATGTCAAGTTACTTTAATTAAAAAAGAAAAGAAAAGAAAACAGCGCAATGGTAAGTGGAATGTCTCAGTATATGTCACTTGTTATGGATGCTTCTACCGAAAAGCTTTTCAAGTTCTTCCTATAGCCTTAGTCTTATTCAATCTGTGATTGCAGCTCTCTGAACACATAAGAATGTCCAGTGGACTATTCTAGCTTCAGTGTCAGTGACACACCACCTGAGAATGTGCCCCAGGAACTACTTGCATAAGATGTGTCTTGGTTGATGGTTCTCAGTAGGCTAAATATTTTCTAAATGTATGATGCTGTCAATGCATGTGGGCTGCTGAACGTCATGGCTTAGTATACATTCCTTTCAACATATTCAGAACATCTTTCTATGTCCAGGGCACTGGTATCAGTACCCAAATAGGAAAGGTTCTACATTTTTGGTGTCCTGTGGCAATTATGGAACAGTGAATGTTGTTGCACAATTCAGATTGTATGAAAAGACGACTCAGAGCCAAATATCATGGAAAGGCTGAAATGTCAGAGAGAGGAAACACCACAGTCTATTCTCACCCAGCTATCTTGCAACTTCCTCAGCCTCACTCCTGGTCACTTCTGCCTCTACTAGGTTCCTACAGGCCTTATATATCCTTTTTGCAGGTGTATTCCATCCAGGTTAGGATTAAAGGTGTGAACTACTCCATTTCATAGCTAGCCTTGAACTCACAGAGGAAGTTCTGTTTCTGAAATTGTGGGATTAAGGGTATAGGTCACCACTCCCAGTTTTTCCAGTGCTGGGATTAAGGGTGTGTGCCATTGAATCCCAGCTGTTTGTCCTTGTACTCAAGGATCAAGAAATTCCTGAGCTGTCTGCATAGGATTTGACTGTGTGCTGTCTCTGGTATTTCAGACTTTATTAAATATGTAACAAATCACCACAAAATATTAGAGATGTCTGGCATATTTTGAGTGAATTGATTTCCATAATTTTATACTATAAAATGATTACAATTTATCTTTCAAAAATAAATCTCTAAACTTCCTTTTAAGAGTAGGGTAACTATAGTGAAACACTCTGTTACCATCAACATGCATGGTTAACAAGCTCAGTGCCCATTCTGACTTTAGCTGACCAGCCCTTCCCTAGAGAAATCGTTAGAAGTACAATCTTCCTCCTTACTCTCTGCTTTATTTTCTCTATGGCAGTAAATGTGCTTTCTGTTCCATACAGATATTCTGCAGGTCACATTCTCACCACTGGAGCTTGTTCCCTATGACTAAGATGCAGGTGATACAAGGACAGTGGTCTCCACCCACCAGCATCCTTATTGTCAGACTAACAGGAAACTCAATAAATAATCACAGGATAATAAATAGCAAGTTATTGACAGTCATCTAAAGTGAATAAGCAAATGAAGAGAATCACTTAAATAAGTTAGTTTTCCAGAAACGCCATGTGCTTGTCACACTAACCCAACTCTTACGTAGAAGCTAGTCATACTGTTCGATTCTTCTGACTCTGCACCCCGATCTAACCTGACTGCACAGTGATGCCTTTTGGACAGTGATTCTCAACCTTCCTAATCCTGTGGCCCTAGAATACAGTTCATCATGGTGTGGTGACCCCCCACACACACCATAAAATTAATGGAGTTGCTACTTTGTAACTGTAATCTTTCTACTATTATGAATTGTAATGTAAATATCTATGTTTTCTAATGGTCTTCATGACCCCTGTGAAAGGGTTGTTCAACCATCTAAGGGACCGTGACCCAAAGGCTGAAAACCATTGTTCTAGCGTCTACCAAAGCTGATAGAAATTGAGTGCTTCCTTAATACACTTCATGCCTTTTTTCCAGTTCTCTCCATCTTCCTTCTGTTTTCTTCAAACCTATCTCTGTCAAGCTCTTTTCTAATTTGCATGACCAATGCGAGGCTTCTTAAGCTCATAAGAAATCAGTCTATTGGCACTGATGACCATCTTGTGGATTCTGCTAGGATTCAGAGTCTAACAGGCAAGTATCCAACCAATCCAGCCAACACTTTGACTGTTCAGAAGTTGCACTGCTGTGCAGACAACCGAAGGGACAGGACAGATAGATGATCCCATGAACACTCAGGGGAAATGCTATTCATGAAATCTGGGCTAAGATGCATGAATATATGCTTTTTGGTATCTTTCATACATGAAATGTCAATCTTCTTCAACATAAAAGGATATGTAAACTTCTTTGGCTATTAAATTACCCTTGAAGGAAAATAATATATTAAAATCTCCCAAAGGTTCTTTAATGACATAACTCATTCATACTTATTAAATTTGCCTTCCCTCTGATTCAAGTGTAACAGAAAAAAATGGTAATTTACTTTTCAAAAGGTCAGAATAATTTTAATTGCTTTTTAGAATATGATGATCTTAGCTCAGTCAAGTGGCATTAATTCTGTCTCTCTGTGCAACTGATTTCATAACCCTTTCAGCCTGCAGATGCAGAAAGTAGTTCAGTGCCTTTGAAGATGTGTCACCAGACCCCTTTGGTCCTGGGGATGACCTGATTAGGATGATTAAAGCTCTCCAGATGCTTTCACCATTTTTGCCTCAGAGCAGTCACTATACAATTTCCCAGAGTGGTAATATGTGCCTGGCCTAGTTTCCCATCCGCAGACTAGAATCACATTGCTTAGAGAGAAGAGATTTCTGTTTTGTTTTGTTATACTCTATTTATGATGGAGAAAGCAAATTACCTCTTCAAAGAAAGAAACATCTCATCTCTCTGGACTGATTTTCTTTCTGGTGCTCAGAAGCACCTGCTCCTACCCCAGTCTCCTAACTATGACTTTCTTCTTTGCCATCTCCATGATGTCCTACCACATTTTTAAAATAGTTTAAACCACCAAGTTTGAATCATATAACACTATCACTTGACTTTTATGCCCCTAAACTTTGTCATTTAAAGTGCTAACCCTTAGAACCCCGGGCTCTGACTGCAATGGGAAGCAGGGCCTTTAAAGGTACTTCACCAGGAGCCAGAGAGATGGCTGGGTGGATAAAGAATCTTCTTATCCTCAAGGCTGATGAGCTGAGTTCCATCCCCTGATACACCTAGAAGAAGGAAAACCAAGCATACTGTCCTTTGACCTCCAAGTGTTTGCTATGACCTGTGTACACCCTCTCCACACAAAATAAATGTTAATTAAAAAAATAAAAACTAACGGTAACTAAGACAGAAGGAAGTCATCTGATGCACTCTAGCCCAATATAACCAGTATTTTCAGATGAAGATCTCATGACATAAATATGGATCCACGGGCCAAGGGGAAAGGGCTCACACAGCTAGCCAACAACTTGGACTTGCAGCCTCCAAACCTGTGGGGAAATTGGTTGTGCTGCTTAAGCTGAGAGCCTATGGTTCTTTGTCCTAACAGTACATGTAGCTTTGTCACTTCGTAGGCATATGGGTTCTTTCTGATGATAAAGACTTGGTCTACTTTGAAGAACTATTTGGAGACCTAAGAAAGCATGAAGTTCTAGATTACTCTAGAATTGCATAAAAAATCAAAATTTAAAAATTGTACCTCATGATCACATATGATAACAGGTCTCCAGATGGTACTGAGAGTACCATAAAAATGGTAAAATTTATATTCCATTTAGAAAATAACCTTCCTTCATAGATTTCTAAAATTTTACATATGTTCTAAAATTGTGTTATTTGCTTTGGCAATGAAATTACATACTGGCTAAAAGTCAATATGTTCAATTAAGGCTAAAATGTTCTCATTTGGGGCATCCTGATGATTTCCATCCTTTTTTCTAAATCGAATTAAGTTTATGAACCCAAATTACTTATCATTAAAATCAGCACTCTTGTGCTTTCATTTTCCATTCCATGGATTTTATCAAGCAAGTACAGAAATGTAATAAAACTTAAATGATTGCAAAAACCCATTTCTATAAAGATTAAAATACAGAGTTCTGCCAGAACTGGGCTCACAGCTGAGAAACACAATGAGATTGAAAACATCAGTTTGTTATTGTGTGGTGATATATACTTAATAAAACTAATATGAAATATCAGAAGAGAAAGCCATACCTCCAGTCTTTTTTGTTGCTGCTGTTGTTGTTTATGAGTCCTCTGATATTTTAAACTTTTTGTTGTCGTTTGTTTTTGTTTGGGGGGGGAGGGGAGCTGGAGTATCAGAAACAAGGCACAGCCACCCAACCACCTCCTCAGGCCTGTCTCCAGGAATCCTCCAACTGAATGCCTCTGAGTCCTCACCTCTGGAAAAACTGAAAAACTCTCTTCTCTTGCTCCACCCAGCTCTCTAACTGTAGCACCAGAAGCTACCCAGGTAAACTCTGATGAAGTCAAGGAAGCAGAGCCCAGCAGGACATGGGCAGCTGGAAAGAGCCCCAGAGAAGAAAAGAGCCCAGCCCTTTTGGGACCTGTGGCGTGGTTAGGAAAGACCGCTCAGTCTAGACCTCCCTTACGTGCTGTTTCTCCCCTTTTTCTGTCCAAATACCCTTCGTACTGTAAGTGGCTTTGGAATAATAAATATTACCTGAATATAAAGTATAGCACCAGTTAAATTCCTTTACACTTAACTTCCTCTTTCTACATTTCTAAAGCTGGGATTAAAGGTGTGGGTCATCCCTGATTTGGCTTGGTTCTGCGGCTAACTCTGATATTCTAGATTAATTTTATTAAAAATATAACACTGCATTACTGCATGTCTAAAGGTCTAAACTAAGCCTGGAAAAGACAATTAAGAAAGTCAAATCTATGAATCCAACTTGTTTGCAAGCAAATAATGACTCTTCCTTAGCTGAGTTCCTCATTCTTAGTGTGTGATAGCTATTGTTCCTCTAATTGCTTTTATGCCATTGGTGATATCCACTGCTCATGATACTCTCATTATAACAGGCATAAATGGATCACAAAAGTTTTCAGTCTACCAAATAATACTCAACAAGCACCAACTTTGTTTGTATAGGGATAGTCATAGCAATATGTAAATGAGCATCTCCCCCTCAAGCAGCTTGCTCAGTTTAAACTTCAACAGAAGAGACTCACATGAGCAGTCAACCCCAGGAGCATGGAAACAACCTATGTAGAGAGAGTCTAGAGTCCCCATCTGTCACCAGAAGTGTGATTATAGATCAAGTATCACAAGAACAGAGCCAAGAAGATTGAAAAGTTGAACAGTCATAAAGGTCATGGTATGTTCTTCCCTCAGAGTGTTCCTGGAGTTTTTCTGTGACCACCACATTTGTAGTAAGTACATTGATGTGAGATGTACTTACTGTGAATTACCATTGGATAATAAAAGAACTGTCTCAGCCTATGAAAAGGCACTTTAGAAGCAGGCAGGAAATCTAAGCATAGATAAAGGGAGAAAAGGCAGAGTCAAGAGAGATGAGATCCAGCTGCCCAAGAATCCACATGTAAAAGAAACACAGGTAAGCCATGGGCCATGTGGCAAGACAGACTAACAAAAATGAGTTGAGTTAAAAATACAAGAGCTAGCTAGCAATATGCCTAAGCCATAGGCCAAGGAGCATATAGTTAATATAAGCCTTTGTGTAATTATTTGTGGCTAAGTGGCAGTGGGGCTGCAAGTGGTTCCAAACCTCGGGGCTAGACCAGAAAGGCCAGGCAAGAAACTCTAACTATAGTAAATATCTCCACAAGTGGGCCACTGAAAAGGAATAATCCACCACAACCATTCTGGATGAGGATGTATGTCCCATCATATACAGCAGGTGTCATTTAAACTTAGTGAACCTTGGTTTCTTTCCTTAAAAAATGGAATTACAAATACCAATTATAAGTATTAAAGAGCTTAGATAGCAGAAGTGTTTTGTGTCTAAACTAATCCTATAAGTACTTCTGCTGAACTGTGGCAGAAGCTGACTTAACTAGGGTGAGGAGAGAATGAGGAAAGAACATATACATAAAGAGAAGCTGGAATGGGCGTTTGTGTTTGCTCTGCTGGGGAACACCAGTTACAATAGCAATCTGGTACCTCTGCATGTCTATTTTATATATCCCCCATATATATTTTATGGGGGAGTATATACTGCTGGATAAGAAGGTGAGTTTATGATATACATATGAACATATGGTATACATAAGAAGGCAAGTTTTGTTCATCTTGGTAGGAAGTCTCTGCAGAGGAGCTGTCTCACGCTGTAGTCATCCCAGAGGAGGAAGCCGCAGTTGATGATTTATGAACTGAGTAATCAATTAGTTGTAAACTCTTGTACTAGCATCAGAAGATGGGTGGCTTGGCCATGTCTCTGAGGCTTGTACTGGGAAGGTTTCACCACTCCCATGGGTCTGGGACATTAGAGTTCTTGACACGCTGTGCCGCTGTGCCATGTCAATAATTCACATCCACCCAAGACTTAATACACTCCTTATACATTCACTTGGAATTTCTTCCACTTCTCACATACTCCTTAAAAAGAAAATGGCAGATTCATCTTCAGATCATTGCTCAATACAAATGCTATGTAGATAATATAATCTATAATATGTTGGTGCCACACTGCTATATATATCACTTATTAGTCCTAGGGGAGGACTGTGTAATAGTATTTCACAGAGCAAAAGCTATGATCTTGTGGGGCTGCCCTTGGTGTTACTATCCCAAGATTCAAACATTTAAAGGCAATAATTTGTTGGAAACAGTATAAAAGTGCTCAAAACAGAATATCCTACCAATCAAACTAGTGTCACCTCAGGATGGGGTCTTGCTATTGAAACCATTTTAATCTGATATTCATGGACTAGTAACTAAACATTTGGAACAGAAGCAAACATTCCAGGTTTCTCTGTATAATTCCACTCACCTTGTACCAGTTAAAATGCTCAAGGCTAGGTATATTTTTGCCAGCACACTACAACCACATAATTATAACCCTCTTTTAACATCTCTGAGAAGCCATATTTCTGACACCACCAGAGCAAAGGAAGCAGTTTTATTTTTAAAGTTCCATTGTTCCAGTTCCTTTGTCTCACAAGCCATAATGAGATACACACAGAGTTTCTAATTTTAGATTCCTTGTACTACCAGACTATTTTCTTTCCAAAAGAAAAAACAAACGGAGACATTACTATCCCATTAACTCCATCCCTCTGATGTCAATGTTGAAGAGCACAGAAAAATAAATAGACTTCAGTCCTCTGTGACTTTGTCCCAGAAGCCACCACACATGCAGTGGCTTGGGAAGACTCTATGCATTTCTCACGACCTGCTCAAACGGATGAATCTGGTTCAAATGACTTAGAGAGGCAAAGAGACATTTCTCAGGCATCACAGAGCTTATAATCTGATTTACTGTTTTTCTTAACTCAGAAAAAAGAAATTTGACAGAAGTCAAAGTAAACCCTCTGAGAATCTACATGGGGAAATCTCTTGACAGTAATTAAGGTCAACTGAGGGTTGAACCCAAAATCTCAGGGTAAAGAATATAAAAGTGAGAAACACAACATAGGCCAATTTTTAAGGCATCCTTGACTCAACAATGAATTCTATAATTTTATGTCCATTTTTAACTTGTATGAGTGTGGCAAGGCTCTATTCATTGGGAAATTATATACATATACACTTTTAAACTTTATATACTTATCTATATCAGATGGAGAAAATAGAGATTATGAAACCATCTGTAGCACATTGGTAAGGCACAGATAAGTTTAAAAGCATGTAAAAATAAAAAATAAAAATTATTAGTAAGAGAATTCAATGCTTTCTTCTCTTCTTGATTTCTTAAACTAGTATGGAGTCGCTGCTTTTCTTAGGTCTCTAGAATATTCACCCGCCTACACATACAAGAATTTTTAAAATGCACGTAATCTTCAGAGATTCAAAAGTTAATTCTGGGAGAAGAGCAGCATCAGAAAGAATCATTTAAGGAACATGGGCAAAGTTCATGTGATTCTTCTTCTTAGATACTCTTTGAAGTAGGCATCCGTATCACCCTGCAGTGAAAAGCTGAGCTTGAGAAGACTGAGTGATGCACTCTGGACCTCAGGATACCGATGCGGACAGAACAAGAGGAGGGTCTCTTTGAGATGTTAAGACAGCTTGAGTTAGAACCTGTCAGATTCAGGGCTTCCCACCACCACCCCAGCTCTTCAAAACATCATAGTTATAACTCACCTTTAATTGCAGGGAGACAGAACTTTCAGAAAAGGGGGAAGAATCTTGAAACAGAATCTCTGACCTTCTAATGCTGTGGGTTTGGGAAGGCTATCAAGCTGCCCAAGGAAACAGCCATGAAGAAAATAGGTACAGTCTCTTCAAAGAAATCTCTTATATTGGGGGGGGGAAGTAGGCTATAAAAAGTGTGTTCTCCTGTTTTCAACCTCGAGAAGACTCCAGTGATTTTTCCCTCCAGGTGATGACTATTAGGAAACTTGTTTTTTAACTTGTACTGCTAGCAATCATAATATCACATTTGCAATTTGTTTACATCAACCTTAAGGCAGCCTCTGAATTAAATATTTATTCTAGCTCTTTACCTGACCTTCCCTTTATATATTCATATATCCTCAAACACCATTTTCAACACTATTATTTATATTAGCTTGTAAATTATGTATGTGTTCTAATGGACCAAATTCCTGTAATTTGAAGGTAAAACTAATAATTATTTCATTTATTGGAGCTGTCTTAAGCATCTGTTAATTGTTGGTATATCTTAATTTTTGTAACTTTCATTGTCCTGTGGATTTTATTCACTGGATTCAAGTTATTATTTTCCTTTATGCATTCAACAAATATTTACCAACTGTCTACCATATGCCAAGGTATAGGTAGAAATCCACCCTGCCCAGCTTACACATTGCATCTGTTTTCAGGAAGGTCAGGCAATTGTCATGTCACATACAGAAATGCTTAGAGGAGGAGAACAGAGGACAGGGTGATAGAGAAGCCCACAAAAGTGTTCATCCTGAGTGAACAGAGAACATGTGCACAAGACCTCAATGGAAGCCTTTTCAAACTGGGAAAAGGCTGATGGGTCTGGAACTCTGAGAACAGACGTGGGGAGGGGATTGATCTTAGAGCAGAGAGGGTCAGCCATAGTAAGGTCGGTGTCTTAGGACCATTGATGGGGATACTCAAAGGCTTGCTCAAAGTCATCTGGACAATAAATATGATGGCGAGAGATACTAATAAAGTCAAAAGTAAAACAGTTTGGCCCCCAAGTGCCATGCTAAGGGAAAATCTGCACTAGTCATTATTTTAATGCTTTCACATAGAGGTTGTCATCAAAACGTAAAAGTCCTGTTTCATAGTTACTTCTAAATTTAACACCATATTCCCTAGTTGACAGATTAAAAAAAAAAAAAAAAAAAGGATACTAAAAGGGTGTAGAAGAATTGTTAGTTAAGAGAAATTTACTGAAACTTGGGAGAGAAATTTGTCTGTCCAATGGAAGTCTTGGGTTGTCTCTATGAAGTGTGCCCTGTTGCTGCTCAGGGCTGGGTAGCAGAAAATATCAGCAGACAGACACCTTTCTGTAAACTCCTCCTTGAGGTCCATTCTTGAAGCATGGAATTGACAGTAGAGGAGAATCTCTAAGGCAGACTTTGTAAATTATTCTAATAGCAAAGTCCATTACCTAGATTATCCATGCACGTGCATAGTTAACCTTGGATGTTTACACAGTGATGAGAACAAATCAGCTTGCACCACCGAAAGGTAATTTGGAATTTGTAACACTTGAGGTCTAGGTGTAACACTTAGGGTAGAGGTAACCCTTCTGTTTATATGCTTTGACATGAAACAGATATCATTTCCAGGTAGAATTGAATGGCCTCATTTCTACCTTCAATGGAGCAAAGGAAAATGGAAGGTAATTTTTTGTTTGTTTGTTTTTTAATGTTTCTTAGTCAGTAGGATGGTTTAGTGGGTGAAGAGGCTTGCTTCAAAGCCTGGAGACCTGAGGTCAATCCTTAGACCCACATGATGGAAAGAAAGAAAGAACCTTTGTTCCTGGACACCACATACACATACACACACACATACATACATACATACACATACACATATATACATATATACACATACACACACATACATACACACACACATAACACACTGTGACACATAAACACCTACAAACACACACAAAATGAACTTTTTTCAGAAAAACACTTTTTTCACATAAACACTGAACTTTGCTGTTTCTATCTGCCTGAAAAGAATTTTTATTGAAATAATATTGTTCTGATAGTAAATGGAAGGGACATCGGACGGGGGAGGGTGCACAGAGAGGGGCATTCTCCCCTGGAATTCACCTATCTCTAGTTTCTCAAGCAACTTCCCAATGCCTTGAACGAGTTCTAGAAAAGCCCTCAGATGGGCTGCCATGAACAGAACCCAGACTGTGCTGACATTTTGTGCCCTAACAAATAAAGATTGCATGGTGATCAGAGGGCAGAGTCAGCCACTAGTCAACCATAGACGCCAGGCAGTGGTGGGCCACACTTTAATCCCAGCGCTTGGGAGGAGGATATAGTAAGGCAGAAGGAAACAGGAGGTCGGCCCCTTCAGTCTGAGAAGTCATAGAGGGAAGAGGTGGCTGTGGTTGCTCCTTTGTCTCTCTGCTCTTTCAGCATTTACCCTGATATCCGACTCTGAGTTTTTATTATTATGACTGTTAGAATTTGAGCTACACCCAGACACCTTGTGTGGGCTGTTGTCCTTCTATTCAAAACATCCCAGCATTAGAGGAATAACTCCTAGACATCCCAGCATAGGACCATAAAACCAAATGGGGCCTCTATATTCTTGCCCATAGAATTCACAGGAGCTGCCTCCTCACAGCTGAGCCCTGACTACATACTTTTTTATAGCTCTGTCTTTTCTCTGTGCCCCTCAGCTGATGCTCCTGACTGATTATTATTTCTCTCCTTACAACCCCTTCTAGAGTTCCATGCTGTTACGGGCTCAGTTCAGCCAAATTCAGACTGTATGACTTCAGGTGTCCACACTTTTCTCTGAATTCTGATATATTCCTTGTAACCTTCCTAATGACCTTGTCCTGGTTTGATACAGCGATTTCTACCACTCCACTGACTGCTGTGACAGCTATGGTTTTGTTACCCATGGTTCAAGCAGTCACAACTAATAAGATTTAAATGAGGAACACCACAGAGAGAGTCATGTGGCTCTGTGATACAGCTACTTGGGTCCAAATCCAAGCTCTGACACTTGCCAGTCTCAGGACTTAGGACTAAATTAATTCTTTAACATTTCTTCTGTAAAAGGAAGGTATTTATAACATCCTATTTCATTGATTTGTTATGGTATCATGATTAATATTGATTATCAACTGATTGCAATCGAATTGGGAGAATCCCAGTAAGTGTGATAAGCACACTTCCGGGTGTGTCTTGGGCATTTTCAGAGATGATTAGGTCATGAGAACCTTCATCTAATCAAAAATCTATGAATAAGCATATTGATAGATTCAAAATTAGGATAGATTACTGAGATGCAGTACATGACAGGAAGGTCGGCGCAATATGTTCTTGAAGAGTATATCTTGGTCCCCAATCCTAGTTTCCTGTTACTCTTTCTGCCTCCTGGTTACCATGAGGTGCTCAGCCTCCGTCAACAACTCTCATTACTACGATCTATCAGACTCAACCAAGTAGACTGAACTTTCTCGAACAAGGAGCCAAAATAAGCGCTTCATCCCCCCACCTCCAAACTGATGCTCTCAAGTATTTCACCAAGACAATGAATATTCTAACTAACAGTAGCAGAGAATTGTGGTTGATTGACTAGCTTTGAAACCAGTTTTAAAGATGAATTTTGGGAAATTTGGACATGTGAGCTAGAAAATCCCTAGGATGTTATAAGCTTAGCTTTACAGGTAATTCTTGCAGAACTCAGAAGATGAAGATTCTGACAGGATACAGACTGTAAAGATGGTCCCTAAGGGTTCTGGTGTGAATGAAAAATCTACTGAGAAATGTACTACATACAGGACATGCTGAACTCTGAATTGTGGCAAAGAAGTTATCTACATTTTGTTTATTCTCCCAAGACGTTTATTAGGCTAAAGGTGACAAACTAGATGATATAGCAAAGGAAATCTCAAGACACACAAGTATTGCATGGTCATTGGTAGCTGCTTTTAGTCAGGTTTAATTGATAATGGGAACAAAAGCAGAACAGAAAGATTTCTAAATCTTGCAGCCTGAACAGTACCTTTGCAAGCTTTCCCCGATAGGACAATAAATGAAACTGTGAAGATAGATGAAGTTGATGCTGAAATGGAGACACTGGGATATTAGAAACGTCAGAAACATCAAACATCCACTGAGAAAGCGACACCTTGGCAAAGGCTGTATGTTAAATGGCAGGACTGTGACAGAGGGGCTGCCTAAGCAGATTGCTGCTCATCACCATATCGTGTCCCTAGATATCAATACAAAGTTAAAGAATCCAGTGTTTTTACTGCTGTTTAATCTTGTCCCTATTTCTCCTCCCTATATCTGCATTTCTTCTTTTCAGATTGGGAGTGCTTACTTGGTACCATTTTTTTTAAATTTACCTTTATTTATGTGCATTGGTATGAAGGTGTCAGATCTTTGGAAAAGGAGTTACAGACAGTTGTGAGCTGCCATGTGGGTGCTGAGAATTGAACCTGGGTCCTCTGGGAGAGCAGCCAATGTTCCCAACCCCTGAGCCATCTCTCCAGCCCCAGTCTGTACTATTTTATATAAATTTAGAAATATATAATTTTTTATACAGGAACTCACAGCTAAGAGTGGATCTTAAGACTCAGTGGAAATTTGAATGGTATAAAGGGAATGTGACTCCATTGGTAAAGGAATCACTTAGCATGTCCTGGGTTCCATATCAGCATTGCATTACCTAGGCATGGTACTACATGCCTATAATCCTAGCTCTTGGGAGACAGGAGGATTGGTGTTTAAGGTCAGTCTTGTTTATATAATGAATTTGAAGCCAGTGTAAGCCATAAAAGATGCCCTTTTTGTGATCATAAAAAAACATAAGCTGGAAACTGGGATTTGAACCCAGGGTCATGTGCATGCTAGATAATCAATTCATCACTGAGCTATGTCCCTAGACCTTTCTATGCTTTTCATTGTGAAAAGTTAGTCTCACTGGATTGTACAGACTACCTTTGTATTTGCTACTTCACTGCCCCAGCCTCCTGAGTACCTGGAATTTCATTAGAGCCAGGTGCTCTCTCTCTCTCTCTCTCTCTCTCTCTCTCTCTCTCTCTCTCTCTCTCACACACACACACACACACACACACACACACACACACACACACACACACACACACACACAGAGAGAGAGAGAGAGAGAGAGAGAGAGAGAGAGAGAGAGAGAGAGAGTGAGAGAGAGAGAGAGAGAGAAACATAAAGTCTAAGGTCTGTCAGGAAAAGGATATAAGCCCTAAATTTGAAGGAGTCTTGCTGCTCTAAACATCAAGCTTTCCAATTTGGGCAGGACCACCCAGCATCAATATTTGTGAGGAATGTGGCTCTTCATGCTTCTTCCTTCTTCAAGGTGACCCAGTTACATCCCAAAGTCCACCCCCTTTCTAATAACAATATAGCAATGGTTAGGACTGCTATTTTATGAATTTTACATTCAATTCACAGCACATGGCACACATGACTTCTTATAATATGGCCCCAGATGACCTTTCAATCATACTTAGCAATTCTATTAGAGTTTTTAGAGAATAATTAGTAATAGTCACCACACAAAATTAAGCAACTGAACACAATAACAGGAACTTAAATGAAGCAATTGTTGACCTCTGGGGAAAGTTGTCCAAGAGAGACCTATTCATATTTCTTAGAATTAATCATAGTAATATTACTTGGTTTAAGTATATTTTTTAACAAAACTATTGTGCAGAAAAACATTAGCATAAGAAGCCAAATGTTCTGCTTACAATGCCTACCCTTTGGCTTCTGGCTGGCATGATGGCTTGCAGGCTAAGTGTTGAGTGATTGACTGGACCGAAACTGTGCCAATAATATGTTTTGTACTGAACACCTGTTTTTATTTTAGAAGCCTAGAACTAAATAGATACTAAATAAATATATATGCATGTGTGCCCCAGGAGAGGATTCTGGGAACGTGTAGCTGCCTCCTCTGAACTTCACTGGGTGTTCGCTTCCCAGGCCATGCATCCTTTTGCTACTAAAACATAACACTTAGCCGGGCATGGTGGTACCTACCTGTAATCCAACTATATAGGAAGATGAGATAAGAAGATTGTCATGAGCTCCATGCCAGTCTGGGCTACCGCAAAACAAAAGTAATAATGAGAAAGAAAAGAAAAAGGCAATGCTTAGCCATGAAGCTATGGTTTGGCTGGAGTCACCAATTTTATGTTTTGAAACATTTATCTCCAATACCAAGTATAAAGTGACACTAACACTTGATTATGCCAGAACTCTGCTTTCATATATAGCATGCTCTTGTACACTGTAAATATTTGCCACTTGTATTAATTTCATAAAACACTGATTGGCCAGAAGGCAGATAGGAAATATGGGCAGGGCCACCAGATGAAAAGGACTCTGGGAAGAGGAAGAGTAGAAAAAGATGTCAATGAAACACAGAGAAAGGAAGACAAGAATGCTGCACTGAGGCAAAGGAACCAAGCCACATGGCTAAACATGGATAAGAATCATGAGTTAGTTTAAGAATAAGAGCTAGCAAGTAATAAGCCTGAGCCATAGGCCAAACAGCTTGCAATTAATACAAGACTTTATGTGATTATTTAGGACTGCATGGCTGTGGGACTGGCAGGGCGGGACAGAGAAACACTTATTTTGGGGAGCAGATTTCTCATATAATGAAAGTTCATCCTGCTCATACATACTCACTTCCTGTCTATGTGCATTTGCTGCCTACCCTACCTCCACCCTGCCCCTTTGCCTTCCCCCCTGTAAGGACAGAGCACAAAGACCTTGGATTTTGGATTTCATAGATCCAGAAATATATGGCAGTAAATTTCTATTCATTACAAACCACACAGACTTGGGCACCTGCTTCCAGTAGCACAAGCGAGATCAAAGCACACGAGCACAGTTATCATGAGTCTTGACACTTTTCCTAGTCAGTCAGCAAACATGGAAATGAAGTGGGGCTGAGACTGAGTTACAACATATTTCTATTTAAAAAAATAGATAAATCAAGAAATATAAGCCTGTTGTCTAGCAATGAAATATTAAGCAACATTAGAAATAACAGAGTGTAAAGACAGATGACCTAAGTCACAGCAGAGGGTCAGCAGGGGGGATCTTGGGATGTCCATTTCTCTGTAGAAGCTGTCTGGTCATTTTGGAATGGAAATTTTCATTACATTTCTGATATTAATAGTAACTCCTGATGACAGTTACTATGCTTTTGACATCATGGAATTAACCTTTACTTTTTTTGAGAATTTCATACAGGAGTACACTGTAATTATATCATTTCAACTCCTCCATCTAACTTTTCGCCTCTAACTCTTCCATGTCCTCCCAGCTCCCTCTTGGATTTATGACCTCTTCTTCTGTAGTTGCTATTGACACACATGCATACACATGTGTGTATGTGTATAACTATCACCTATATATATACACAAACCATCCTTTCAGTTTATTTAGTGTTGCTCCTATGTACAGCTTGGAACTAGATAACCTATCAGTAGACTGGTCAGAGTCTATCAGAATCAGAGAACTATACACCCAAAGTCAATTAACTGCACATACGTAGCTTTTCATTTTAGAATGGAGCCTTGTCCATCTGTGTCAGGATAGCCATGTGAAATTTCATGGGTGTGGCATGCCTTCTTAACTCTCTCTCTCTTTACGCGTAGATTTTGGTATTTTGTCTTTCCCGTATAACATTGTTATTTAGTTGCCTTCCAGGAAGCTGAGGCATGAGTTCACCATTTATTCTAAATCACCCTACATTTCCTCAAAGCAGCAAGGAACAAGAACAAAGGAAGCTCATTGAAACGCACACCTTTCACAGAGAGAGAGCAGAATATCACCAAACCTCAAAGTAACTTGAAAGTTATAAAAGCAGCATCAAGTTTCAGGGGTCTTCCAGACCACAACAAATTTCAGCTGGGTGTAAGACCTGATATCACTTAACTTCAGAGGTGAGGAGAGGATCTAGGGGCAATATGCACCCTGGGCTAACCTCATCTCCAGAAATAGGCACCTAGAACATCAGAGAGTGACCAGGAAGAGACAGGGTGAATGTAGACTTCTATGGGAAATGCTCAAAAACCATAGCTCCTGGGGAAGAAAAAAGGAAAAGTAACAAAAAAGCATAATTCATTATATTAATTTGCATATTCAAGAATATGCAAATAGGAGGAGCCAAATTTCTAACTGTCCAAGCATGTGAAAGTGAAAGGTCTGAATGAACCTAAGGGCATGGGTTGTAATTGGAGACCTCATGTTTTCTTCAATAGGCAGATAGAAAAGAATAGAAAATGACATTCAGGTTGAATGTGTCAATACTTGTATCTCCCAGCTCTTTATTCTAAGAGTCTAGAAGTAGTAAGCCATAGAAACAGCAAGCACCCCTGGTACTCACAAATCAATTTCTATACCCTTTCTTTCTTCACAAAAAGAAATCTGAGTACTTTGGAAAAATGACTGGTCCCCAGAGAGCCACAAATGTGGGATGAGTTTCAACATCTTTTTAGCACCTGGGAATAAGGAAATATTTAACACTGAGAAGAGTGGCATGTCAACACAGGGCCAGATTGAAGAAGATGCCTCTGGTCATGTCTGGAATAATTTGAGCAAAACTAATGCTATAATAGAATCCAGTGGGCATTGCAATGACGGAATGGTCCTACCCTACAACAGAGCACCTCAGTGAACTTGGGAAGAGTGAAGAGAAATTAGAATAGCATCGTGTGGCAATCTTCACAATGGTAACTGAGTGCTACAAATCAAGAGACCCTAGAACCAGTGAATGAATTTTGTTGAAAAATAAAAGGTTTAAGTAAAAGTTCTCATAGTAGCTCACCACAAGACATTTCACCCTTGTAGAAAGAAAAATAGTGGTTTTATATAGAAAACTCTGACAGATGTGCAATAAATGTACCATTAGTAATGGGACAAACTGCCATGGGTAGAAAGACTTGGAAGAACATAGTGCAAAAATACAATAATTCACTTGCAATGAAACCTCAGGGAATCCCAGACTAAGAGCTATTCCGTTAGGTAATGCCAGAATCAGAAAAGCAAAGGACTTCTGAGAAGTTGATGCAGAGTAAAGAAGACTAAAGACATAACTGTTCTCCATCATTCCTGGGGCAATTGGCAAGTTCGAATATGGACTGTAGATTAGGGCTTCATCAGTGTTCATAACCTGCTTTCAAGCATTTTTCTGTGGCTATGGACAACAAATGTGTTTCAAGAAAATACACACTGGTACATGTAGGGGTAAAGACAGATCTGCAAATCATTTTCAAATGGTGTGAAGAAATACAGGCGGAGGGAGAGAGATGGAGGGAGACAGAGGGGGATGGAGGGAGATGGAGGAATGGAAGTAGGGAGAGAGGGAGAGAGGGAGAGAATGAATTCTCACAATTGGAACACATATGGAGGAGGACACAGGGGTCTTTGTCCTGTTCTCTCATTTTAGCTATAAAACTGAAATGACCACAGAATGTCAGGAGCTTCTAATGAAGGGAAGTGAAAAAATCCTCATTTGGCAAGTGAAGAAACTACAGATGAGCTTAAGTTCTGCTGAAAATTGCACAGGTAATAAACAGGAAAACAAGAAATGGGGACCAGTTCTGCCCCATGTTCAGTCCCCACAGTATACTGCCTGGCCAGGTGACCTAGTCACACGTGTAAAATGTTCAAAACATTCAGATCTGCAGAGGCAGAAGTCACATGGGTGAGTGCCCAGAGGTGGGAGCTGGGGGTGTGTGGGTCGCACTCCAAAGTGCAGGGTTTGTTTAAGGAGTAATTAAAAACTATTCTAAAATTGATTACCATGCTGGTTGCAACTATAATCCCATTGAATTGCACACTTTAAGTGGGCGAATTATACGGTATGTAAATTATATGTGGTGTGAGTTGTATTTCAATAAAGTTATTGCTAAAGAGCCCAAAACTTACCAGTGAAACCTAAGCTCAGAACTTTAGTTTCTAAACAGCACTGTGGCTATAACTCTATTTTATGCACAAATAACTCTCAAGAGTTAGGAACAATCTCCCTGACACCACAGATAACAGTGAGGGCAGAGTGGTTCCTCAGTAAAGCTATAGCCTGCATTTGGTTGAGGCTTTAAGACCAGCAAACCCAATTAGAGGGGAGATAATACACTGTTTGCGAAAAGGGTCGGCCCCAAATGGAGTGTTCTGCCTTTTGAGGACCTAGGGCTAGTAAGGGCAGACCAAGGAGGGAAATGGACCATTTGCATTGGAGATAAAGGAACAAGGATCCAGACAACACTTAGGGAACTTTCTCCTCTCCTCCTGCTCAATGCTTACTGTTGGAGAGCACTAAAATGTTAGGTCTGATTCTAAAACATCTCCAACTTCCTCACTGTGTACATTTCTGCACCATTCAAATACCAGCAAAGCAATTTGCAAGTATCTTTCTGCTCGTCTCATTCAAAGAGCCTTCCTCCTAGATGGGCAGGAGATGTCTTAAGCTAGGATTGAAACTTGATGCTTTGTAGGATAACAGCAACTTGAAGTAAACTAAAATAACCACTTAGAGTTTGGATTCTCTGAGCCTGTCTCAGGGAGGCTCGCCCTTCCTAGTGTTAGGTAAAAACTGAAGTCTTTTTTAGACCCATATGGTGAAGTGGGACTTTCTCTGTCCTGCCAGGCAACTCCCCAAGAACACATGAAGACTTATTATTAACTAAGAAAGATCAGCCAATAGCTTAGGCTTGTTTCTGGCTAGCTCTTGTAACTTAAATTAACTCATTTCTATTAGTCTATTGCTGCCCCAAGGCTCATTTACCTTATCTATGTATTGTACATTCTGTTTTTCTGCTTTCTCTGTCTCTGGCTGATGACTCTGCTTTCTCCTTCCCAGCATTGTCTCTGCCCCCAAAATCCTGCCAAGCTATTGGCCATCTAGCTTTTCATTACACCAGTCACAGTGGCATATCTTTACACAGTGTGAAAGAGTACAACAATATAGTAGTCTAAATTTTTTTTTCTGGAATGAGATGGGATATTGGTAAAACAATCCACCAAGAGGAACTGGTATGGTGAAAAAGATAATGACTCCCCAAACAGTCTTGTGTCTTGAAACCAAGTTTTGACTGAGTCCTGTTTGATCTTTCTTGTGTTTCCTGCAGCAAAGAATGGGCCATTCAGGTTTTGACTCTCACTTGATACTACATGAATGAAATGCTATACCCAAGACACTAAACTAAAAATATTGGAAGAATATAATTGTTTGAAGGCTCCATGGTGCTGGTCTAGGTAATGATTTGGGAATATTACCCAAAAGCATAGGTAATGAAAGAAAAAACAGTCAAACATACATCAAACAATTTAATGGCTTCTTAACAGTGAAGAAAATAAGCAATATAGCAAAGACAACCTACAGAATACATAACCTATGGAATGAGGGAACTTGTGTGCACATCATACATTTGAAGATGCTGCCAGTAGAAAGTGCCACAAAGCCTAAGAGGAGTGGAGGCAGAGGCCTTTACATAGTGTTTCACACTCTTATTACCATCAGGGAAAGAGTTTGCAGACATGCAAAGTGACCCATCTAGAGAGATTTTATTAAGCAATAGTAATAAGTAATAGTAGGGATGAGAAAAAAAAAAAGAGCCTCACATACTGTTAGTGAGGGTGTACAGATTTTATTACAAAACACAAGTATACACTCCAAGACTAAGTACAGGCATCCCCAGAAGAAGTGACACCCACTGGAGGTTTGGAAGTCCCATCTCTCATCATACTAATGAGATGAGCAAGGCAGGGAACTCCTGGAATGGGTCAGGCATTTTCCTAGAACTGACACCTTGCCCCTTTGTTTCCTTATGTGGACTTTTCAGATGCACTGTGATACCAGCTACATGATGGGAACAGACAATTCTATAAGACTAATGTTCTAGCATCACTATTATAATGAAGGCAAGGACAGTTAGCAGTCAGCTCTTGGTCCAGATGGTTCTGGACAGGTTTGGTTTTTACTGGTCAAGTGGTCACATGACATCCGTCTGTCACGCAGCTCTGCCATTGTGTCCCTGCACTTGCCTCTTTTCTTTACGTTCTAGTCTGCTCCATGCTATATCTGGATGTAATAAGCTAGGAAAATATAGGTATTACATCTCAGGATGTAAAGAGATAGCATCCAAATTAGATGAGGAAGTCAGTGAGAAAAGAAAGAACATGATTAAAAATTGAAATTAAACAGACATTTCTCCAAGAGATAAATAAATGGCCACAGGAAAATGAACAGTCCTGGATACTACTAATTAATGGAACAGTGGCTTATGCTGGTTAGAAGGCTATTACCAAGATGACAGACAGTAATAAGCAATAGTAGAGATGAGAAAAAAAGAGCCTCACATACTGTTAGTGAGGGTTACAGAAATTATTATAGACATTCAGAAAACAATATAGAGGTTCCTCAAATTAAAGATAGAACTACCACATGTCCAGTAATCCCACTACAGGATACAGATGCCAAGGAAATGAAACCAGCATGTCAACGCAGAGCTACAATTTCATTTTCATTGCAGAATGATTTATAATTGCCAAGAGATGGAACTAATCTGAGAGCCCATGAGCTGATGAATAGACAGAGAAATATGATAGCAAACAACAATGGAATCATATTCAGCCTTAACAAAAAAATGAAATCTGACCTTGTAAGTGATTTGGAGGTACCTAGAGGACATTATGTTAAATGAAACAAGCAAAGAACAGAGACAAAGTACCACTTATTCCCACCCCTACATGAGGATAAAAAAGTGAAATTCACAGAATCAGAGAGAAACTGGTACTTTTCAGAGGCTAGAGATAGAGGGATTGGGGAGCTGTTGATAAGAAGACCCGAAGTCTACTTTGACAAGAGAAGTAATTTCAAAAGAGCCATGGATCATCATGGTGGTTATAGTTAATAACTAAATATCATGAGCTTGAAGGTTGACAAGAATATATTTTAAGTGTTCACATCACACAAAAATGTCAAGCATATGAGACAAATGTGTATGCTAAGTTATGGTTTAAGTATCCCACAGTATATACATACAAACATCTCCTGCCATGTACCATAACTTTAATTTTTAAAGATTATTTCTTTTTACTTTATGTGCATTGTTGTTTCACCTGCATGTGTGTCTGTGTGAGGGCATTAGATTTTGGAGTTATGAACAGTTGTTAACTGTCATGTGGGTGCTGGGAATTGAACCCGGGTCCTCTGGAAGAGCAGCCAGTGCTCTGAACCACTGAGCCATCTCTCCAGTCCCCTACATCAATTTTTATAAAACACCTATATGCATTTAAATCCTGGTGTGTTTCTTTCTGAGATTGTGCTGACATTGGCAAGTTACCTGCTCTTTGTGAGACAGTCACCAATGCTGTACAATTCAAACAGCAACATCCCATTTCCTGCCTTCAGAGCTACTGGGTAGACTGAGTGAGACAAAGAACACACCTGGGACAGTGCCAGCCACTTGCACCATCCGCCATTGTTCCTCACCTGAAAGAATTGTTTGAATTCTATAATGCTTCCCCAAATTCATGTGGCCAATGATAAAGGTGTAAACTTCTGAACCTGCTTCCCAATTTAAAATCAAAAAGAGTTCAGCAAAAGTAAGAATTAAGAAAATATGTATGAAGTAGTCTGTGAATCATACAGGTGCTCTATTTAATATATTGGCTGTGTAAATTTGGGCTACATTGTTCCAAACAGCACTAACTATTATCACATCTACATGAGGACAGACTACGTTTTTTTCCTGATGGACATATATGTACTCATATGCACATGGAGAGAGAGAGGGAGAGAGAGAGAGAGAGAGAGAGAGAGAGAGAGAGAGAGAGAGAGAGAGAGAGAATCATTCGGATTGTTTGTTTGCTTGGAGAAGATCTCACTTAATGCTCCCCCATGTAGTTTGCAATAACAGGCAACAGCCACAAGTCAAACATTTGTACAAACATAAGCACAGAAACATTCCAATCCTCAGAAACACAGAAAGATTCCAAACCCTAATGGCTTCTCTACAGGCAAAATTCGAGATAACATTACAAATATAGATAAGACCATCAGAAGAAAAGAAAAAGCATTCTGATCTGCATGGTTGGGTTCCTGGAAATGTGCAGAATGTCCTGTGGTTCAGGGGTGACATATTTTAAGACAAGAGGAAGAAGTGTCAGATTTGCGAATCATCATCCAAAGCCTTGTTAAATACAAACCACTAGGTGCTACTCCTTCAGAATCCCAGACTCAGTAGGTCCGGGAAGGGTGCTGAGATCTGCCTTTCTAACAAGCTCCCAGGTGACACAGTCTGGAAGCCATTGCCTAGAAATGGGTGGGGTTTTCTGCAATCAACCTGAGTTCTCTGGGGATGGCTAGAAAGACAGCAAGCAGTAGGCTACTTCATTTTAAACATGAGCATTACTCTAACTGGGAAGAAACAGGAAACCAGAGGGTCAAAATTGTGGTCAAGAAACACCACAGCTTGTCAAAACATCTTTTCTGGAATCCATGGAGACTAGACTCTCTGACCTCAGTGCCCTGCTAGAGTGTCATTTAGAGTGTCTGTAGGCAGCCTGCTGGTCACCAGGAATGCAATGTAAGTACAAAGAAACACACTTGCCTTCCAGAAGACACCTTGATCTCTGAGAGATCCAGGCCCAGAGTTAGAGCCCAAAAGGGACATGAGCCACCTTTGGATGATGCTCCAAATTGGACCAGCTCTCTCTTTTTTTCTGCCCATTGTTCTTTGAGCAGTATCTAACATGACCTGGCCCCTAAAAAGCCCTGCCATTATAAGGGAGCACTTTTATGAACAATAACCAGTGTCTATTAAGGGCCAACTATATGCTAGCTTTTACATTATGTAAAACAAGACCCATTGTAATTGTCCTCATTTTTCAGATGAGAAAATTTGGGTTGAGGAACTGGTTTTTGAGATGGGTCCAACTTCTTGACATTGTAACAAGACCTTCTCATCTATAACCTTCCAGAACCTTGTATTGAATTTACATCTATATATTAAAATCTCATGTTTTAAATAAGTTCATGATTTGGTGCTGGGTCACATTTAGTTATCCTTGGATGCATGGGTTTGGAAACAGTGATAGGGCCTAAGTCATAAGGCCTGGGTCTAACTGGCTGGCTTTCAAACAAAAGCATGCAGACCCCTTCTGCTGGGTTATAAGCAGGCAACCCAGGCAGCTAGGAAGAATGACCTCCCATGGTTCTCTCATATCTCTGAAGTTTTAACTGGTCCTGAAGATTCTTCAGAAACCAAGCCTTGCCAGTTATCTTGAAAAACATGATTCTCTCTGATCACCATCCTCTTCAAAATGACTTAGAAAGGTACAAACAAAAATATCTTTGTTCTATCAGCCTTTTGGGTATTGTTATGTTCGTAGGTGGACAAGAATCTTCTCTATATATAGATAATATCCTGGCTTCTGCCCTTGCTGTCAGGTCCTTCTGCCTCCTGTCTCTGCTGAAGAACAGCTTCCATAACAAAGATTCTAAAAATTCATCCTGACTTTACAACTTAATATGTGTCATAGGCTGCAAGTCAACTCCTGGCTAAGGTGCCCCATGCATAAGGAAATGTGTCCAGGGATACTGGGTACTATGGTTAATGCCATGCAGTGGGAGAGCTCGGGGGCCCTTGTCCCCTGGAGCCAAGGCCACCCTCTTTCTTTCCCCTTATTTATTTTGCTGCTTTCATTCTTTCTGTGCTTTATTGCAGATGCCTTCTTACAGAAGGCCTAAGGGGGATGGCAGCGTGAGAGTCAGTTGCAGAATATTTTGAAAGGGATAATCTTGCATTTCCTGGCTTTGAGGAGTATTCTCCATGCTGTGGTATTAGAATTGCCACTGTCATTGGGGGTGGGGTCTCTGGAATCTTTACTCCTGGGAGTAGCTAGCTGTAGGAATGCATTCTGTGTGCCTGCACCCAGGAAGTGTAGGATGGTAACGTCAGTCTAATTAAGGCCAGACTGACTCTCCGTATTTGCCTGTCAGACTTGGGTCTGGCCTACCTAGTACAGTGGGAAGAAGTATGTTTTGGTTTCTTGTTGATCCCCCCCACCACCACCATGTTTGAGCTGTGTGAGGTTACAGTGCCACCAAGTGGATCCTCCAGTGTAAACTTAGAAAAGAAAGCCTTGGCAACAGAAGCAATCACATGCACCCTGTGGGGGACATGGAGGAGGGACAGAAAGAAAAGCCAAACTCAGAGTTTAAGAAAATGCCTTGATTTGTCCAGGGGAAACAGAAGTCACATTGATCAAAAAGATAAACTACACTAAGCACAACTGTACATTGAGCCAAACAGACACTAGTTGAAACTTACCAGTTTTTCCAGCCTCAGTTGCCTTGTCTGTATAGCGGGCACACCAGTGGTTCCTCCAGGCTGCTGTTGGCATTGAAAGGCAGTGTGCACAAAGTACTCTCTGCCTGCCTTTCGGTGAGTCCAGTTGTTGCTATGCAGCTGAAATAAGATTGGCATAGCCTCATGCAAAGCCTCAGTCCCTTGCTAGGACTCTCCTGGTTTTCACCGTGATCTCGCTTTAGTTCTAGCCTTACCCATTTCCCCTTTCCCTGCCCTTGAAGTGTGAGCTTTGGAGCAGGCAAACAGCGTGATTCCAATCTCACCTCCAGATCTCCATCATCATGTAGCTTTACATCCTTGGGGCATTTAAACCTTCTGAGCTGTAGAGCTGGGTGTGGTGTTGCAAGCCGGTACCCTGCCTCTGGGACATGGAGGCAAAAGTGTATCCTCTGATAGATAGCCAGTCAGAGGCCAGCATGGGCTCATGAGAAAATAAAAATTCTGTCTCAAGAAAATAAAAATAGATGACAACAACAAAATTCTGAATCATGGTTTTCAAATCTGGAAAATGGGGTTGATAACTCCAAGGAATTGCAGCTGATGTGCCTGAAGCTTCGGATGCAGTGATGGTCACAGTCCATGGCCATCACTGTTTTGCCATGACTTCACTGCAGGACAATACAAGTCTCAGCCCTCACCTTATCCTCCCACAAACACCAGAACTTTTGAGCCACCTAAGTGTCACAGAACTATTGAGTAACCAGACAGGGAGCAACTCCATGGTCTACTCACTTAAATAACTCAAACAGCTGAGTTTCTGTGATTTTTATTACCTTCCCAAGGCTAAAAATGCAGCTATTCACAACTTACACCTCAGCATTTCTAATATTAAAGTATATCTTATAGTCAGGGCTAATGTTTATGTATTTTCAGTTTATTTTACAAGTCTTCATCTTCTAAGACCCCAAAGCCAGTACTTTCAAATCAAAGAAAATCTTAGAGCCAATGACAGATTTAGAATTGATGAAGACAGGAACTCACCGTTATCAATCACCACACACTCTGAAAGTCTGAATTTATCGTGACAACTGAATGTTCCCAACTGACTAATGCAAATTCTTGAAACGACAGTGACCTTGGCTATATGCCTTAAAATCTCCAGTTATTGAGGGAGGGATCCTCAGAATGTTCCCTACAGCCTCCTGGGGGGCAGTGAGCCCCCTCCACACCTAACCCTATGACCATGGATTACTCACTCACATTACAGTCTCATGGTTCCCTGTGGCACTGTCCTCATCAGGCTCTAAGCCTTCTAACCAGCAGAGGGACCACAGGTACCGCCCACACCTGCCCCTTCTGTCTCTCTCATTATACATCTCCTTTCTCAGCAACTTTCCTCATTTCTGTTTTTATTAAAACATAAAAAGTGCTGAGCCCCCAAGAGCATTTGGAGAATTGGCATCTTGGTTAAGTTTAGCTACATAGTCTATAATAATATATGCATATATATGTATAATAAAGAGATGTATATAGAGAGAGAGAGAAAGAGAGAGAGAGAAAGATAGAGAGAGAAGCATCTCTTTCTTCCAAAACTATCTCATAGGGTTTTTTAAGTCACAAATTATTCCAGGGCAAGATGTCATTTAGAAGAGGCAATAGGAGTTCACAGACTGCACTACCTAAGACAAGCTGTAGCCCAGCAGGAATAGAGTACTTACATCACTATTTAATCCAAGGATAGACACAGACTACCCAGACAGATGGGTCTCAGATCTGTGGAACCTATGGACAGCCTACTGATGTCAACCATACTCAGCCTCAGACCACTGTCACCTTATGAGGACACTGTGTATGTGACTTGTTATGAACAGTCTCCCAGAGCTTAATTTATCCAGTGGCTCACAGACCTGCAGCCAGCCTGTCCAAGTATGTCACTGGTGTTTATGACACCACCCCTACTATAATCACCAAACCCCAGGCCTCCTAGGCAGCTTAGTCTTATATGGTACCCAGCATCCTTACTCAACTTATGAGCAGAGGATAGCAGCCATCATGCATGCAAGAGCATAGGATGGTCACAAGGCTACTGAGACTAGTCTACTCCAAACTATCACCTGGGATATGGACAGAGTAACTAGCATTATCCCCAAGCACCTAGGAGATACCCATGCATCCAGACACTACACCTCTGTCCTATCCCCTACCATCTACTCCTCTCACAGCCAACTAGCTATGATCAGAGCTATTACAGAACACTGATGAGCAACCCAGAAACTATGGATAGCATAGTAGCCATGGTCAACAAAGCAGCTATGGATAGAAGCCTCTCTCTGGCTTACCCCAACCCCCCTCCCCCGTAAACACACACACACCTTTATACTAAATCCTGAAGCCTGGCTTCAAGTCAAGATAGCCAAAGGAGCAGCGGCCAAGCACAGTAGATTTAATTCAGACAAGACCATTACAGCAGCATGGGTCTTTGTGGGCAGGTGTCAAGAGGATGAAACCAAGCATGAGTGGTCCAGGTAACTGGGGCGGCAATGGAGGGGGATTTGATCATGGGTGCATGATCAGAGGTGGGCCAGGAGTGGATGAAATGGACTGGGCACTAGAGATCTAAAGTGGATGCAATAAGCCTGGGAGAGCTATGAGTGAAGGACCAGATCTTGATCTAGATCTTCTTTTAGGTCTGGATGCAGACTTTGACAACAGTACAGTTTATGTGCATTAAATGACAATGTGTCAGGATGGTCTGGCTAACCTCTTTAAGCAGTGTGGGACTGTCAAGGTGAACAAGGGAATGGGGCAACCTATGGTCCACATCTGTCTCAATAAGAAAACAGGAAATCCTTCACAGTGTCCTGTGAAGATCTGCCAACCACCAGGGTTGCTTTCCGTAGAATGGCTTCATGGGAAAGATTTTCAAGGAAGCAAATTAGTTTCTTTTGTCCCCATAAAAAGCTTCCAATGAATGATATTTAGGGTGACATTCCCTAAGGGCAGAGAAATGCCACTCCCACTCCATGGAGGTCCTGGAGGACTCATGAGTTACATTGGAGACCATGGAGGAGACAGAGGCTTCCCCGCGAGAGGGTCCTGAAGCTCCTTAGGGAACCACTCTGGAGGAAGAAATGAGCTGGAGCATGGCAATGGCCCTGTCCAGGCTGTGGGAACCAGAGCTTCACCTGGAGAACAGAA
The DNA here is from genome assembly GCA_004025045.1 of Sigmodon hispidus. Classification (NCBI taxonomy): domain Eukaryota; kingdom Metazoa; phylum Chordata; class Mammalia; order Rodentia; family Cricetidae; genus Sigmodon; species Sigmodon hispidus. The sequence continues at coordinate 44,659 of PVIH01007977.1, forward strand.
GGCAATCAGTGTAAGTTCCTAAGTCAAGCACTTCCTCTCCCAGCCTTCCCCACCTCCGGGATAACAGTCGCCAAAGGTCTCCGGGAGCACTGGGGGAGGAAGAGGTAGCCTTATGGACCAAAATTGTCCTGGAAGGCCAAAGTGGAGACAGACATGGCATACAAGATGGTCATAGCATGGACCAAGGTGACTTTGGTGGGGGAAAGATCCATCCTGGACCTTTGATGGGGCACAAGAATGGAGAAGAGGCAAATGTAGAGAACTTGGAAAAATGCCAAGGGAAGGACCGTTAGGACCCAGAGACCAGCCCCACCAGACAGACCTGCCGAGCTACACTGACAACCATGTTTATTTTTAAATCAGGAAATATTTTCCATTTATAATTCCATACTTACAATGTTGGCCACAGTAAATGGAAAACTTGCTGGTAAGTTCTTTCATTCTTTTCGTCTTTTTCAAAAGTGTATTTATTGCCAGATGCTAAGTGTGTGTCAACATGCGGAAATTAGTAAATATCTGCTTACATTAAAAGGTCAAGAAACACTAAAAAAATATTGGCCACATTATGGCTATTCATATTCATATTCATCTGTACCTTATTATTTTCATCATTTGTGTCAAAAATGAAAACTAATTAAATGGTGTTGTGCTGAGGTTTCTTCTTTCTTTTAAAATGGCTGAGATAGTTGCAGAGAACCAAAAGACATCCAAATGTAACATGGCTATAATTTTTAAATAAAATTCCAAATGTTTAAGAAAATATCATTTAATAAAAAACCCACATTCATTTCAAACTCATATATGTATATGTATAATATATCTGCAATTTATTTTTACATTATACTTATGGAATATAGATTTCCACTGAATGCATGAAATATAATGAAATTATATTCCATAAATTCATTCATGTGTCACAATCCTTAATGCATTTAACCATCACAGCATGGCTCTGAAGTAAATATTGGTTTTAATTTCTTTTTCAGACAAGGAAACTCAGGCACAATATGATAGACAGTTCATGGCAGTGATGTGGAACCGCTGGCTTTGGCTTGGCTCCACATGGTACCTTAGGGCACCTTTGCCATCTGGGCCATGATGCAGATCAGAGGATCTATGAACACAAAGGTGCTTTGACTGATGGCTATAGGTAATTAAGTGCCACTATGCCACAGCATTTCACAACCACCACACCCCATCACACCTCCCCCCACCACACCCCATCACACCACGGTACTTCATCACTGTCCCTCACTGCACCCTATCACACCACTGCATCCCATCACACTGGCTCTCACTGCCCTCCATCACAGTCCCTCACTGCACCCTATCACACCACTGCATCCCATCACACTGGCCCTCACTGCCCCCCATCACATTGTTCACCAAAACACTACATCTCCCATTTCATGACACACAAACAACAACCACATCCAATTTCAAGGTAAACATTTTTCTTTCAGAGCCAGGCCTGGCAGAAAGTGCCTATAATCCCAGTCCTTGAGGGTCTGAGGCTAGATGATCACAAGTTCAAGGCTTGCTTAAGCTTCCTAGTGACACCTTATCCCCAAAAAAGCAAAGTAACAATAATAATAAAATAATAAATTAACTTTTTCTCTTGAAAAAAATTTAAAAATCAGATTCATATCCTTTATTTTCAAAGGAGAACAGGGCCAGAGGCATGCAATGATGGGCTCTTGTCTGTTTCGGTAAAGAAGTGCCCTTTGGGGCAACTCCCATGACAAGACTGAAGGCTGAGTCAACCAAGGCCCAGCAGCTATATAATTCCCTTCCTTTATAACACAAGATAAAATTAAAACTCCTATATTATTCCAAATCCCCGAAACAGATGACAAGCCATGAACTCTATAAATTCAAGTGAGAGGAGATTCAGCTCTCTCTGCTGCATGCGTAAACATCCAAGGTCTCCCAGGATACCTGAGTTGGCATCGCTGAAGCTGAATGCTGAAATTGCTCAACCTTGGACCCAATAGGGAGCAGTACTTTCAAAGTCGCAGAGCTGGGACCCCACTCGGATTCCTAATGAATGGGGACTTGTTATATAATTGTAAACAAGCTCAACACGGTTCATTCATTATTGTCAGAATTAAAAAAAAAAAAGAAAGAAAGAAAGAAAAACGTAATTCCTGATGCCAGGTTTTTAAAAACACTTCTGGCAAATTTGTCTACATAAAAACCAGCCAGTCATCACCAGGCACTTCACCTCTTGCCAGCACCTTCTGCGGTCCACCCCTTGGCACTGAACATAACACAATCTTTGTATCTGCTCTTAAGAAAGGTAGCCTCAGTGCAGAGGACTAACTAGTAAAGGTGGAAGAATGACTAACCACTTCACTAGAGCCGAGCAGGCTGTTTCACCTCAGAGCACAGTCAGCAGGCCAGCCAACAAACACCTTTTTCTAACTCTACAAAACAAAGAAACCATTCAACAGAAGGTAGCTGAGGATCTTTTAGCAGCCAAACTGAGCTCCAGCCTCTGTCCTATCTCAAGAGCTGATGGCTTGTTCTCTATTCTCTCTTCCCTGAGCTCCTTTTCTAGGATGCTTTTTCAGTGATAATTGCCCAACACCTGGGCGCAGGCAGGGTGCATCAAGACCCACATGGAGGTCATCAGACCGCCTTTAGTTGTCCTTGCCCAACCTAAGCAGAGTCTGATACCATCACACAGAAGGTGAAGACAAGCCTTTCAAAGACAATTGCCAGGAACGACCACAGCTGAGCCATTACAGCAAGGTGTTACCTCAGCTGTCTCTCTGTAGCAAAATAAAAGCTGCAGAATTATTTGAACCAGATAAAGATTTCTCCAACCGATACTGCTGCTGGGAAATCAACTTGTGGGTGTGGCAGAAAGATTTAATTTATATATTTTTACAGCTCAAACATACATACATATATACATACACAAACACACACAAATATATATGTGTACATATATAAAAACAAACATATACATATATTATATACTGTATTTATGCATATTTGTATTATATTATTGAATAATTAATTACATTATAATTATTGCATGGTTATATAATCACTACATATTACATAACTATATAATTAATGTGAACTATATATATAAGTAAATAAATAAAACATGGTCCAGGATATCTAGAAATAAGAAAACCAACAGATCTTTAAATAAGTAACAACTCCCCGGCTGAGGAGTAGCTGGAAAGAGTTGGTGGAAGAATTATGTAAGGCTTGAGGCGGTAAAAATAGTTAATCATTTATCTTCAAGGGACTAAGCTCTCTTCCTGGAGAAGAGACTCTGAGATGATAAATTATCTCCCCTTCATATCTTTTAACCCCATTCTACTCCCTAAAAGCATCAAGAAGTTCAGCCAGCTTGTGACAATGTATATTTCACTTAGCCAACAAATATGCATTAGAGGGCCTATTTCATGCCAAGTATCCCAAGTAATCCTACCTTGGTCTTCATAGAGTTTATGGAAGACTGGAGCCAGCAGAGACTCTAAGATACCACAAGGCAAATTGAAAAGAATACTGGACTAAGGGTCATTGATCAAGACAAGACCAGACTTTGGCAATGATCAAATCAATGTCCCCACACTTCAGAAAGTGGGGAGCTTTGTGAGCTGCAGCATAGCTTACCCCTGAGATGCTTGGAACATTTTAAAGGCAACATAGAAAGTCATGGTTTAGTACTCCAGGCCCTCTAATCTCCAATTTCCACCACCCCACCCAACCAGCTGCATACAATTCTGTGCTAACTGCAGTAGCTTCTGGGGCTTTGGAAGGGGAGATGGTATACAGGAGGAAAAGGATGAAGGAAGAAAAACTATGCAGCCACTGAGGAGTCCTCATCCATGCTGGGTGTGAAACCCATTGTGGTTTCTTTAAGATCCCCTACACTCCTGCCTGTAACCCCTCACTCACTGCTATGGAAGTAAACCTAAAAAAATTTACTGTTCCTCCAAGTGAATTTGCTGGGACCCAAATTTGGTCCGTCATTGCTTAGTCTCCCCAGTAGGTTTGAAAGTTCTCATGACACCCAGTAAATCACTAACAGACATTTCCCTGAGGAAATTCCTCTTGGGAGGTTGGACTTCTCTCATGACTAGCACCCTAAACCACAACCCTAAAAGAACTTTGCTGTCCCAGCTCGCAACCTCAGAAGCATTGGGACTTTGGGATTCTTTCATCCCATATTAAATCACCAAGATAAGATTACTGTTGGTATCATGAAGAAATTTCTTCCTCTCAAGCTCATGAGCCTTGCTTATTTCCCCTTGGGTAAAGTATTCTATTTCCTATTGTAGCCATTACCAAAATGATATTTTTCTCCCTGGGAATGAGTCTTTGTTGTGTAAGCTTGTTTACATTGCACACCATCCTCAGAAAGGATCCCACAAAGCTGGACAGAAACGAATGAAATTCAAGATTGCAAAACATCCTTAAAATGATATTGAAATGATGGGGGGAGGAAAGACCTACTTCCAAAAGCAGCCCAAAGGAGCAACTGCTTTAAAATTGGTTTATGAGTTGGGCATGGTGGTCCATGCCCGTAAGTCCAGAGGCAAGTGGATCTCTGTGAGTTTGAGGCTAGCTTGGTCTACATAGTGAGTTCCTGGAGACTCGGGGCTATGTAGAGAGACTCTATTTCAAAAACAAACAAAAAAAACAAAGTGAATCAATTTAGCTTTATTTATTTATTTAAAAAATATTTTCTACTATATTTTTCTATTTGGATATCGGGAGAGGGAAGTGTATGCCACAGTACACCTGTGGAGGTCATGGGAAAGTCTATGGGAGTCAGTTTTCTTCTTCCACAGTGGATCCTAGAGATCAAACTCAGGTCATTATTCTTGAGGATAAGCACTTGCACCTGCTGAGCTATTTCCCAGCTTTTTCTTTTTCAAATCCTGACAATCACCTTTAAATATTTGTCTTAGTCAGTGTTCTACTACTTTGAAGAGGCACATGACCAAGGCAATGCTTATAAAAGAAAGCGTTTAATTGGGGCTTGATTACAGTTTCAGAGACTTAGTCCATTATCACCACAGCAGAAAATATGGCAGAAGGCATGGCCCTGGAGCAGTAGCTGAAGGCTACACCCTGACACACAGGAAGAGAGAAAGAGACTAGACCCGTTGTTCTGTGCTTTTGAAACTTCAAAGCCTACCCTCAGTGACATACTTTCTTCAATAAGGCCACACTTACTCCAACAAGGCCACACCCCTAATCCTTCTAATATTCAAATAGTTCCATTCCCTGTTGACTAGGGATATATGAGCCTATGAGGTAAATTCTCATTCCCAACTACAACAAAACCCAAGAACAAGCCGATGTTGCTTAATCTGAATGTCTCCACATTTTATATCTATATGTTTCTGCCATTGTGGATGAGACATTAGTTCTCACTGCCCAATGTACCAATGTAGATATATTAGACACACTAATATATATAGTTTTCTAATACAGTGGTTATGAAAATGTGGTTCCTGAAAAGGCTGAGTCATTCTCTAAAGCATGGGCCTTAAACAGAAACCTACAAGTAGGAAAAACAGACTAGAAATTAAAATGGACTATGAACAAGACTGACATATGGACCTGGGAAGATGGTGCAGCGGGAGAAGGATTAGCTATGCACAGTAAGGGTAGGAATTCTGCTCCCTGGCACCCATGTAATGGCAGACCCAGGGTGTCAGACCACCCAAAATTGTCACAGCACTCTACAGGGCAGAGAGGGAACCCCCAAAGCAAAGTGGCAAATGGGATTGATCAGCTCTCACTTTAAGTGAGATTGTGTCTCAATAGATAAAGAGAAATGAAGATTCCACTGTCAACCTCAGGCTTTCACTTTTATATGTGTCTACATGCATACACACTACACACATAGAACAACAACAAAAAAAAAGATCGATATGCATACTCCATAAGAAAATACATAATAATTTCTGGCTCCATGACCACTCTCAAACTCTAACATTCACAAAACTACCCAAAATCTCGTTTAAATGGAGATTGGAATTCAGGTCTTGGTAGGACCTGGGATTTTGCATTCCTGGCAACCTCAAAAAGCCTTGAGTACGGCATTGCAGGAACTGCATCAGAAAAAGGGGTTCTGCTGGCTACCAGGTGTTCTCTCTGTTCTCCTCCACAAAGCACCCTTCAGGAACGTTCTCCAGAGGCATCTCATTCTATTTCAGTTTTTACTCCACATTGAAAAGCAATGTGGCTTTTGCCATCACCAGGCACAGTAGGGTAGCAGGTCTCTCTTGCACCAGTACAATGGCAAAAACAAAAACAAACAAACAAACAAAAACGACCTGAACAGGAAAGCAAGTAGCATTCCAAAACAAAGTTGCCTCTGTTTCTTGTATCTTGCTAACGCCAGAAAAGATGGTGACACTCTTATAAAAATGATGAAGAGCAGGTCAAGTCTGAGCCTGATGAAAGTCAGAAGCCATAGAGTAAGTAGAGGACCATTTCTCTCTCCTGTCTCTTCTGTTCAACTTAGCTATCAGCTGTCCAAAGACATTGCTGATGGAAAGATGCCAAGAGGACCTCTCTCCTCCTCTTTAGTAATTATTTTCCATCATGAGAGAAATCTTCCTCAGCTCTTCCCGGGTGGTGGCATTTGTCATATTTTATATGAATAAAGGCCAGCCAGCACTATGCTGTATATGATTAATGACTGGTTCATTTATAGCATTTGCTGATTGCCAACATATGAATACTCGCACTCTGGCTGATCTCAGGATCTTCATGTGGCTTTACCAAAGTTGGGATTAGAAGCTCTCACAAACTTTGGGTCTCCTAATCACAGCCTCCTACCATCTCACTTTATTCTCTCTACAGCTGTACCCTTTACAATCATACTCATCTGAATTTTCGATCATCAAAAGGTAGGGTTTATAGCCCTTTATCTTGAACCCGGATTTTCCTTAGGATTTCTCTGGTCAGTGCAATGTGTCAGAGCAGCATGTTCAATGGAAGCCTGTGCTTCGGGGGACATTTCAGAAAGTCCCACTTGCTGCTTAAGACAAACCAGAACCATAGGAGGATAAATACAGGAAGGTCTCACTGAGAATCAGAATACATCAAGCAAACATAAAACATTTCAGATGGTCCTAGTTACTTTAACACCTCTACATACCTGCCAGACTTGAAGTGCCTGAACCTGATCACAACTGAAACTGGGCTGTTATGGATTCTTGTGCCACACAACAGGCTGGTGATGTGAGCAATGGAGGGCTTTGCTTTAGGTTAACAGGTTAACCTAATAGACAAAGTCATTAGCAGAGTAGAGAAAATTCAAGAGTCATCAACCAAATACATGTGACTCTCTTTGGGTGTTGTTTGAAACCAAACCAACCATTATATTATCATTTTTGAAGCAAGGAAATGCCAGGAATAAGGCAAGAGGATTAGAAGGGCAAGGTCATCCTTGGTGACATAGAAAAGTTTAAGCCAGTCTGGGATAGATGAAATACTGCCTAAAATAAATTAATTTTAACTAAATTTTGAGATAGAAAATAAAAAGTGTTTCATTAATCAAATAAAAATGGAGAGAAGACAGAAGAATAGAGATCTAAGAAGATAGAGCAAAAGAGGCAAAATCTGGGGGCTGGAGTGATGGCTGAGCAGTTAAAAGCACTGGCTGCTCTTCCAGAGAACATGAGTTCAGTTTTCAGTGCTCACATGATGGTTCACAACCATCTGTAACTCCAGCTCCGAGGACTCTGACGCCCTCTTCTGACCTCCATGGGCACTGCAGGCATGTGGTACACAGACATACATACAAGCAAAACACTTCACACACATAAAATAAAAATAGTTAAATCTAAAAATAAATTTTAAGAGGAAAAATGTTATGATGCTGACTGAAGCTTGGAACTGGAGGCCTAGGATTTTGTTAGGCCATTCCTTTTAAAAAACAAAACAACAAAAAAACATTTATTTATTATGTATGCAGGGTTCTGTTTGCATATATCCCCACGGGCCAGAAGGGGGCACGAGATCTCATTACAGACGGTTGTGAGCCACCATGTGGTTGCTGGGATTTGAACTTAGAACCTCTGGAAGAACAGCCAGTGTTCTTAACCTCTGAACCATCTCTCCAGCCCTTTGTGAGGCCATTCTATCCACTTCTGTGTATGCTTGAAACCTCCCAAAACAATTCTGCTGCTCCAATTTATATTTGCCAGAGAACTGTGTAGGATTATTTGGGTAGAGGGGCTGGAAATGTAACTCAGAAAGGACTTTTAAAAATTATTCTATTTGTGATGCTAAGGTTTGAAGCCAAGGCCTTGCTCAGGCTAGGAATCTTATATCACTTAGCTACATGTTAGCCCCACATTTACTCCTTTGAAAACAAAGTAAAATGTTTGATGCTCCCCAAAAGTCAACTGAATGTGAGAAATAAGCCAAGAGAGAAAAGACAGAAATCACTTTAAAATGATTCTAAAGAAGACTATGCCTTTTGTTTTGAATAAATAATATTTTTTATATTTTTAGTCACCAAAAAAAAGATAGAATGGGTTACTATTTAACTTGGTTACCAACTCCAAATGCTCCAGAGAAAAATCCCAGTGCAGAGGATCATCACATTCTCATGTGACCAGCACCCTCCATCTCTGTGATCTAATGTCCTCAAATACCCTGAACATTACCTGTCAGGCTCCAGGCCCCACTTTTTTAAGAGTCTGTTACTCCCCAACATCACCATATGAAAGGTACAGCCCCTGGTGCATTACTTGGTTAATACCCAACTCTCAGATCCTCTGACACAGAAGCTCAATAGAAGAGTAAGGTTGGGTTGTTTTTTTTAAAAAAAAAATAAACAGATGTTGACCTTATTACAATATTTTATAATGTTTAAAAAAGGTAGAGACAAGCTGAAAATATATTGAAGCAACTTTCTATCTTTGATATGACACTTTTATTAGCCTCAGAATTTCAGTTTTATTCCCCAATGGTGATGTACTTGTACACATCTTGAGATAAATAATATCACACTACTTTTGAATTTCATTTCTTTCATTTTCATTTGAAGAATTATGACTCCAGAGCCCTATCAAAACATTCATGCCTGTAGCCATGACCAAATGAATTATGAAAAGAAATGAGACTTTCAGTTAAAGAGTTTGTACCCAGACTTTGATTAAATACTTACTGACTCTTAAGACTATGAATTTTGAGTTATTTGGGCCTCAGGTCTACCATCCTTAAGGATCAGGCAGTAGGTGGAAATAATGGCAATGTTTTAGAGTTGGTATTAGTCATCTGAGCAAGGTATAAGTGGACCAAGCAGATAATGTGGTGGATAACTCTCATTATCAACCTTATTAGGTTCAGAATTGCCATGGAAACACATCTCTGGTGTAACTATGAAGGTGTTTTCAGAGACATTTAACTGAGGAGAGTCACCCTCAATGCTGATGGCATCATTTCATAAGATGGGATCAGAGACTGAAAAAGGAGGAAGAGGAGGAGGAGAACAAAGGAGGAAGAATGAGGAGGAAGGAAGAGAAGAGAAGAAGAAGAGGAGGAGAAAGAGAAGATGATGATGATTCATCAGGGTCTGGGCACCAGCGTGCATCTCCCTCTGCTTCCTGACACAGAGACAACGTGACCAGGATGGACTGCGCCATCAAACTGTAGGTCAAAGTAAACCCTGCTTTTCCACTTTGCTTTTTTAGATGTTTGTCCCAACAGCAGGAGAGTTACTAATATGGACAGTATTACCTTGTGCCACCCTTAGCTCCTGCCTCAGTCTGCAGAAATTTGGGGTCCACAGGCTTTCTTCAGATGTGGGAAATGCATAATGGCTTACTTGTTATATAAACCGATTCTCATCTCTTGTCTTTTTACTCATATTACACACAAAAATGAAGTCAATGTACCTAAATTATACCCCACAGAGTCCTAAAAGTTAACACAGTGTGTAATTTGGATAATTTTGTTGAAATCAAGAAAGTAATTCATGCAACTTTGTTGAGCAGCCTGGGAGAGAAATACATTTTACAAACCCAGACTGCCAGTAATGACTTATCTTTATGACTAGAAGCATACTATCTACATAACATCATCCAGTCAGTTCTTGCCTTATCTAAATTCTCATTTATTATATTCATGGTTCTATAGATGAGTGTGTTTGAATAATTTTTAAAGTTGTCACCTTTCAATTATGAAAACATTTATTCATTTGTCATTCTGTTAAATAACATAAGTGGGCATTTGGAAAATGAATTCAACATAAACATCTTACACCAAGGAATAAATCGTCATAACTCTAGTGAGAAGATAGCATCACCGGGGAAATACAGGTATTTGAAACCCCCATTTCTTTGGAATCAGAGACTCACAAAGGTTCTACTAGCCTCAGGATACCAGCAAGACACATGTACTCATTGACTTGAATGATGCTATTTATGCTCATGACTTCAGTAATCAGTTATAACATTCTGAACATTTATATTACTTTTAATCATTCATTGAAACTGGCCAAAATAAGGATGAGGATACTAAAAATAAAACTTTCCATCTGATTGCCTTCTCAAAGATCACTGCCTCCCCCCACCCCCCAGTCCTCAGCCCTAGCCACAGAAATAACTGCACTTGTAGATGGAAGATTTGAGTGACATCCCCTCCATCACTTCTATTAGAGCGTCATCTCCAGCACTAATCCTTCCACTTCCTGTTCCCAGTCCTCTGTAATTTGTCTTTCTTATCACACAAACCTGCCCCATGGGAACACCAGGCTCTTGGGTCACAAAGAATTTGGTGTAGGGGGCTCTTCATTTGTGGGAGAGTCACAGCCTCTTTGAAGCTGCCCATTTGCAGGCTGTTGTCCTTTTACATATGGCCCAGAGCAAGGATGAGACCATGTGAAGAAGTTGGGGAAGAGCAGGAGGAGCCATTTCCTAAGAATCCATCGACACATTCTCAAAATGTCTTAAGCAAACATGCAATCATGTTGGCATTGGAATGTGTTAGATGTCATCACAGAAGGCAATGTACAAGAAGTGCTGTAGAAAGAGATAAGCTCAAAGGGTCTCCATCTGTGCCTGCTTCCCAAATCAGTCATCAACTATCAGCAGAGGCCCCTCCCACAAGCACATTAGCTCCTCTCCCAGACTGGAAAGAGATCTGCACATTGTGTGCTGCTCGCCTTTTCCAGCCAGTAGTAAAAAATACCACTCAATTTGTATGTTTGAAAATGCAGTGTATTTTTTAGATAAAACATATTCTCAGGATAAGACAACGAAGGACAGCAGCAATGCAAGGCATGTTATAGGTGGTTCTTACACCTGCCTAACTGCATTCATCTTCAATGCTTTGTGCAATGTATATGAAAAATGATCTATTGCCTTGTATTAGTGAGGGAAGTGGTTTATATGGAGGTAAATGCATTTACCTACAGTCACACTATGATTAGAATTCGATCCTTGGATCTGACTTCCAAGTGTCCTGCAAAGGAAATTGGCTTTGAATTTATATTGAGATTAACATAAACTAATGGGTCTTAAATTATGAAAGATATTAAGAATCTAAAAGAAACCAGGCTAAAGATTAGTGAATATTTTAATACTCTTCTATTATTATTTTCATTATTATTAATGATTTCCCCCCCTCCCCAGTGGTATATTTTTGGGATATTGGTGAGCCTTGACCTTGGATACCATCCCATCATGACATTATTAACTGTCAGAAGAATTGATAGCCTTTAGAAAGTACAGCAAGGATGAAATTACCTCCCAACCAGAACAGGGTTGACATCCAGATAGATGAGGACCCACAAAGACCTCAGGCTTCTGCCTCTCCAATTTCCCAAGTCAACCTGGCTCCAGTTAGCATCTGTGTTTTCCCTGTAATGACCCTCAAGTCTAGTGATAGGAGGAGCTGAGGCCGCAGAACTGGAGAACACAAGCTTGTGAGTGCCTTGTGAAATGAGGAGTGGGTCTTTGGCTCCATCCCAGCTAAGAAGCAAAATGATGAGGGCAACCGGATTGGGCCAACTTGTTTTTATTTCTGTGGAACAAGCACTTGAAGGAAGGCTGATAGACTGAACTTGGGAGTGGGCTTAGAGCCCACTAAAGCTTTTGACAGCTTTGCTGCCTTCCAGTTCATCAATGTAGTCTGTGCAGATGTGAGAAATGCTGATGTCCTGCTAATAAAATGGAAATGTAGAAAGAGGAAATGAAAGTGATGATTTTTTTTAATCCACAATATAAATAAGTCATATATATAATACATACAATATATATACAAAATTGCTTTGACTTTGAACTTGAAGAGCTTTCCTTCTAAGGCCTGTTTGAAATGGAACTTCTACCATGCTTCAAAGGCCCGGATTCTTTGGAAACACATAGAACATTCTATTCTTTAGCTTGTAGTACTTGGGCTAACATTCTGTTCCCCCACTAAACTAAAATGCAGATGGGATTCTGGCTCTTCTGAAAAAGCAAAACCCTGATAAGTCTCCAGGAGAACTTATAATATCACTCTCAGGAGGGCATTGCTGCTATAAGGACTTGCTACGACCCACAAGCCTGGGACATTGGGACAGGAAATCTCAACCACATGGTCATGAGCAAGACTACAAGCAACGCTTCACTTGTAAGTTGGGTCTTTGGTCAGACTCTGCAATGGCTGTGGAGGAAGGGTAGATGAGCTTAAGGCTTAGTCCATCAAAGCACATCCCCTCCACAGGGCTGTGGAGACAGAGCGGGAGGGGAAGTAAGGAAGAAAAAGAGTTGGTAAGTATTTAAACTATTTGCTTTGATGACAGTGAAGAAAAAAAAACACAAATTGTAGAATGTCTTCTTCAACTGTAGGAGTTAGACAGACCCCCACCTGCTGTTGGATTATACTTTTATATATTGTAAATATTTGTCCCTCCTATTGGTTTAATAAAATGCTGATTGGCCAGAAGGCAGAAAGGAAGTGTGGGTGGGGCTACCAGACTGAGAAAACTGTGGGAAGAAAAAGATCAGAGCAGAGATGCCAAGGAGACCCAGAGGCAGCAGGATGAGAATGCTGCTCTCAGAAAAGGTATTAAGCCATTTGGCTAACCATGGGCTAATTTAAGAGTAAGCGTTAGCAAGTAATATCTGTGAGCCATAGGCCAAACAGCTTATACTTAATGTAAGCCTCTGTATGCTTATTTGGGACTGGCTGGGTGGGACACAGAAACTTCTTACTACACCCACCCCAGTGGACACTTGAAACACAGATAGTACCAAGCTCTACCTATGCACACATACTACACAATTTCATAACCATGAACTTGATGATTGATGATGATTACCAGTTGTCTGTGTAAGGTCCATGGAGTAGATTCAGTGGACCAAGAGCACAGTAAGATTTTATCACATTCCTGGAATAGGACTGTATGTAACTTAAAACTTACCAATTGTTCATTTCTGGAATTTTCCATTTACTATTTTTGGATAAGAGCTGACCACAGTTAGTAGAACCACAGAATGTGAAACCTCAAAAAGAAAACCTGAGGTTAACAGGCAAGTATGAAAAGCAGACTAGGGGCCAATGGGGGTCAGAAGCAGAGTCTTTGTGAGGGAAGAATTGTGTCTAAGCCAAGTGGTGAGAAAGACCCGAGCACATCCAAGGATATAAGTGGAAGTGTGGAAAGGAAAAGATCAATGTGGTAACACATGAGCTGGAAAGTGGGGGTGGGACCATTGGGGTGGAAGCTCATGGACATGTCAAGGGGATTTTATTTTCTCCTCAGCACCATGGGGAGCCACTCATGAGCTGAGAGCAGGCATGTTGTAAGGCCCTAGGTTGTCCCTGCATGGAACTTTCTGGTAGCACAGTGGTGGATGGGAGTATGCTTAGGTGTATGGAGAACTGGAGTTCATCAAAAGCAACCAGTTTCTTTCTGTGAGGCTCTCAAAGACTGTAAATACTGGGCATGCACTGAGAGCCTCTACGTAATTGAGAGGCAAATGCAAGTTATCTCAACCCTCATTGACCATGGCATCCTTCAGGATTTGTTCCACCGCCCCTTATATGATCCCCAAATCCCATCCTCTGAAATATCATTTTGGGGAATTTTAATCAGATAGAAGCTAAGATTGTGGCTGCCTAGGAGTGTGTGGGTATGTTATATACCACTATCTAGACTCCTTCAGAAGGGATCTCTCCCTGAGTCTGCCTACAGCCAGCAACAGGCTGTTCCCTGTGGTATTTGTACAAAATCTTCTGGTGAACAGAGATACTGGGCTACTTACTGAAGCCAATATTGGAGCCTGCCAACAGGCACTTCATAGATTTTCAATTGTAATTTCCTCATAAAATCACTCTGAATTTCATGTATCTTTAGGAGATGAAAATATTTTTATTTTGTTCTAGCAAGTCATGGTGAAGCCCTTTGATGTAGCTCTTAAACTCTGAGCACTTAATTTTGCTGTGTTTATTTTCCTTTTTGTTTTTAGAAAGGTGGGGGAAAGGTGATCTAAAGTCATCAGCAGAAGGTCGGTGTGACATCCTCCACCACTGCCAGGCATGCCCTTTTGGCTGATATTATAATCATAGTCATGGCAACCTGGAATGACTAATTTTAGAAAACATTTTTTTTTCATGAAGCAGTAGTGAAATGATAGCTTGTTTACAGATGATAAATGAGATGATTCGATGGACAGAACAGAAGCTGGATGATTCAATTGCCAGATTTTAACATCGCTTTTGTTTTTCTTTTTTGTTATTCATTTGTGGTGGTGGTGGGATTCTGTTCTGTTTTGTTTTGAGACAGGTCTTCATGTTGACCATGCTGCCCTTGAACACACTATATAGTCAAAGATGGCCATGAGATGACCGTGAGCTTTCTAAGCCTCCTGCCTTTTTGGAGATTATAATTGTATGACACCGAGCCTGGTTTTGTTCTGTGTTGGAAATCAAATCCAGAGTTTTGTGAACATTGAGTAAATATCCTACCAACTGAGGTATCCACAGCCTCCTAAAATCCTACTTGAAGCCAGGTGCAGTGGTGTGTATCAGTAATCCTAGCACTGGAGAGGCAGAGAGGCAAGAGGATTATGAACTGAGGAAATCCTGGATTATGTAGTAAGATTCTGTCTCAAAAAAGAACAAGACAATAAAATAAAATTTTAAAGTAGATACATTTCTTCAATGAAGAACACCTCCTTTGGGTACAGTTTAAGCCATAAGGGACATCTTTAGGAGTCAGTCCCTTCCTGGAGACTCCAAATAGAAAACAGACAAAAGTGTCACTGAAAAGTCAAGCCTGAAACCTGGTCTGAATCACCCACATAAGCGCCAAGATTTGTACAAAGCCTTGTGCAAGACATATAGATCAGTTTCTTCTTCTTCTTCTTCTTCTTCTTCTTCTTCTTCTTCTTCTTCTTCTTCTTCTTCTTCTTCTTTTTCCTCTTCCTCTTCCTCCTCCTCTTCCTCTTCCTTTTCTTCAGCAGCATCTTCACATATGTCTGGGCTAGTATGGAGACATCTGTAGCATTAGCACCTGTTAAGGTTTTAGAAAGGAGAGACATAGTACTGCTTCTGTCTGTGTGAAAGTATTGAAACAGGCACAGAGATAGCTAAATTGACACTTTGATTGGTAGTATCTAGATCGGAGGGTATGACCACCACGAGATTGTAGAACATTTCTGTCCTCAAGAAACTGAATGCCCTAAACTCTGGTGTTGGTGGGAGCTTTCAGTGTAGTGCAGAATAAATGGAAGCACACTTCTCCTGTGGACCCTGATTGAAGAACTACACATGCTCAGCTTCCCACTCCAACCCCAGCCAAGGATGCTATAGTGGTTGACTAGGAATGGCACCCATAGGTTCATATATTTGAATGCTTAGCCACCAAGGACTGGAAGTGTTTGAAGATTAGAAGGATTGGGAGGTGTGGCCTTATTTGAAGAAATGTTTCACTGAGGATGGGCTCTGAGCTTTTCAAAAGCTCATGCCAGGCCAAGCCCCCCACCCCAATCCTTCTGCCTACAGCTCAGGATGTAGATCTCATCGACTGCTCCAGTGCTGTGCCTGCTGCCCATGCTCCCCACCATGATGACAATGGACTACTCCTCCAAAACTGTAAGCAAGTCCCCAATTAAATAAATACCCTCTTTCATAAGAGTTACCTTGGTTATTGTAGTATAAATAAGAATGGCCCCATACGGTCATATATTTGAATGCTTAGTCATCAAGAAATGGCACTAAGTGAGAAGGATTAGGAGGCGTGGCCTTGTTAGAGAAAGTGTGTCACGAGGGGTGGGCTTTAAGGTTTCAAAAATCCAAGCCAGACCCAATGTCTCTCTCTTTTTCTGTTGCCTGTGGATCTGGATGAGAACTCTCAGCTGCTTCTCTAGCACCATGTCTGCATGCATGCTGCCATGCTCCCCCCATGATCATAATGGACTAAACCTATGAAACTGTAAGCCAGCCCCAATTAACTTTTGTGAGAGTTGCCATGGTCATGATGTCTCTTCACAGTTGTAGAACAATAACTGAGACAGTCACAACAGAACAGTGACAGCAACTATACCATTGTTCTTACTCTGTGGGTAGAGAAGCAGAGGTGAGGAAAAAGGAGTCTTCCTAGTCTTATTATTCATGACATTGCAGCAAATCACATTCTTCTCTAAGAACAAGATGAGAGTTATTGCCTACAATCACATCAATCATGACTATAGCATGAATGTCAAACCCTTGACATAGCTAGTCACATATGGAGCCTAGTTCAGATCAATCCCAGGAGGGTATCACAAGCATCATCCCCACCTTACAGGTCAGAAAAAAAATGTGAAGTCAATTAGCCAGTTAAACTCAACTCAATTTCAAGCACTCTGCTACAATGCCTTTAAATGAAGCCCCAAAAGTAAACTAAGAATCTAGTCTCCATAAATGCTAATCAGTTTGCAAAGGAAATTCTTCTTAGCACACTATGGGCTATCCTCAGAAAATCACACCTACAAGTTAGTACTTCTGATTCCCAGAGTCCAGAAATGCATATATTTACATTTACATATATTTCCCCTGTATGGAGAAGCTTCTCAAGGCTCATTTTCCAGCCACTCACACTGAGAGCACAATACGCCATGGCCTTATGTGAGGCTGGCTGCCACACAAACCACTGATGTGACTATGAAATCCAATGCATGAGACATGAGGGAGCAAAAGACGTCAGCAGTGAGTACCCTGATAAGAGTCTCATCTTTGTCTAGTTTGGAATGTCTCAGATGCTCATGATGAGGGCACAAAACAGGGTCATGGTGTTTTGAGGTTCCTACTCCTGGACTTGCCCTGCTGTGAGGGACTAATTCCCTGCTGGATCCCTGGAGACATGGGTGTAGTAAGTGACCTTTAGGTAGTCCCATGGCCCCCTCATGTCCCCACTCCAGTGCAGTCCCTTACTTGTGAGTATGGAATCAACCTGAATGTTAAACTTTAATGAAATGAAAAAAAATAGATGAGGTGCCCCACATATTAGATTACAGAAAGACTGTAGCTTCAATGCCTGACTCATGCTTCCCAATGTAGTCTGTGGTTGGTGGCTCTGGTACTTTACTAGTAAAGCAAAGCTAAACAGCACAGCATGACAGTGAGAATGTGTGGAGCTGGAAGCCAGTTGCTTCTTGGTGAGCAGGAAGAAGAGAGAGAGAAAAAGACCAGGTATCAGGTATGACCTTCAAAGGCATATTCCCAATAACCCATTTCCTCTTCAAGTTTGCAGACCCTCCCAAAGCAGCAGGCCCAGCTCGGCACCAGCTGTAAGATAAGAGTGATAGATGGGTATGAGCCGTGCCTTCCAGGAGCATGGCAGTAAATTTCACCAGTCGCCTCTTGAAAGCTGAGTAAGTTCACACGAACTGCCTTTCAAGGTTTGTGCTGGCACCATCCGACCATCCACGTGGTCACATCTGATCCCCAGGCTCTTAGTGTGCTCACTCAATTAGTATCATTGCAACAAGGACATAAAACCCAGGTCCTGGCTCAATTTCACACAAGCACATATAGACCCAAATGCACTTGTGATACATTTCCAAACATACAAGGATATCACAGAACTCCCTGACAGTCTACACTGAGAACTATTGTAGCACTGGACTTCACTCCAATTCACCTCCACCTTAGACAGGAGAGATCTTTATGCTTAAGGTAACTTTCAGCAAATCAAGATTGAGGAATCTTACTCAATTACTTCTCTCCAAGTAATCCCAACCATGCGACCAGCTATCTTCTTTTCCTCTACACACACCCTCCAACCCATTTTCTATCTCATCTCTCTACGTTCCTTGTTCATCTCCAAAGTGAAAATACCTTCTTCCTTAAAGTACCGCTATCCCATTTGCTCTCCCAGCTTTTACTGAACTTAACACCATCTTTTACCTTTATGTCTCTTATCCATGTGGTTTTTTACCAGAGTTTCTTCACAGGTGTTATGGTAGCATCTACTGTTAAAAAAGACACATTCAAAGCCCTGTAGTTAACTATGTTATTTGACAGGTTGGTCTTATAAAGTCAAAAAAGATTTAAAAGGTTTTTCAGATTGTGAGGAAAAGTTTACATTAGGTGAAGATATTGATAAAATTTTGAGTGAGGATTCTGGGTTTAGAAGTATTATATATGACAGGAGAGAACGAAGATGCAGAGGTATGGGGGTAACTAGAAGGATGCTTGGTCCAGGGTGGAAATTAAGGGTCAGAAGAGGATGGGGAGCAGGAAAAGCATGTTGGACCCAGAGTATGAAAAGATCTGAAAGATGTTAGTTGTGTCTTAAAAAAAAGTTAACGTTGCACAGGAAATTATTCTATGGTCTTAGTGTAAGAAGAGAAATATAAAAGACCATTCTCCAACACAGGAGCAGCTCTCCACAGTAGAGAGATGTGCATTCACAATGAATGAAGACCAAAGGGTACCAGCTCAAGATTTCTCCCATCCATTCCCTACAACCTTCTGGAAGATCTTTGTAATATGGCCAGAGAGTATCAAAGAAGAAAGAGGTTCCCTCTGGCTTGCTTCAGGGAAGGCATCTCAGAGGTGGTCTGGCTGCCTGTAAACCTGAGCACAGCCATTTGATTCCAATCAGAGGCAAAGCCCGTCCCTTTCTCTCCTCTTCCTCATCCTCCTTCCTCTTCCTCATCCTCCTTCTTTCCATCCTTTCCTCCACTCCTCTCTTCCTTCCTCCTCGTCTTTATTATCCTTTTGATTTTAAAAGAACATGGTTTCTTAGTTAACATGTGAAATACAGGGGAAGCATAAAGGAAGCAAAGGACAAGTGCATCTGCAGCCTCAGGCAGTCCAGTCTGTTGGGTCCTTACAGATACTCATGTGTACACACAGCATTGCCTTTTAAGTTTTAGCTGAGATTAATATTGTCTGCCTAATGCTTCTCTACACCAACAAAAAAACTACAAAGACATTTGACTCTTTTGATAAGCAAGAGCATACTATACCAACTCCATCTGTTAGAAAAAAAAAATGATAGTTCATCCTTGGAACAAAAATTTCACACACTGATTGATTACCATTGAACTGGAGTCAATAGTTTTTCTCTCCAAAGTAAAGTAGAAAAGAAGATCTCACCGCTATGACACTTCTTCCCAGTGAACAGGCAGGTGTCTTCAAGGACAACTGAAGAACTGGTATACAACCTGGCTACTTATTTTGGGGCTTCGGAGTTGAACTGCTGAGTAACAAATGTATTTATCAACTGTGTGGCTCTGAGAAAGTCAACTAACTACTTTGTGAAGATGAAAAAGTTTGTAAGATAGCCAAATTTACCTGAGTTTCTGACAAACAGACTCAAAGATACAACATGGGAAAATGCCTGGAACATATTGAAATGCTCAATAAATAAAAGCTATCACCATCATCACCAACAAATTATTTTCTTAATCCAAGATGTCAGAAAGTAGTGCTGAGATGTCATCTCTTATAGCCTTCTAGTGGCCTGTATACCTGGGTTCAGTAAGGGGCAGAATCCCCATGGTCTCAGTGCATTTGACCACCATGATGATCCCCTGTGTACCTGCCATGCCATGGTCATACCAGTGAATGACATCTGAGCCCACCTCTATAAAAAATTTTCTCAACAGCATTGGCCTTCTGTCTGGTATCAACCCTTGTTCATTTTCTTTCTCAACACTCTGTGTTCATATTAAACCCCAACTGTCTTTAAGAAGCCATAGTAACCCCTGTGTGTTTAGTCAAGTCTCACTTCCGCTATTAACAGGAAGTAGGACAGGGGCTGGGAAAAGAGCCTGATAGAGGCCACCCAGGACATCCAGAGGCTGACTTAGAAATCATCAAGGCTTTGTCCAAAAGACTCCCACACACACATCTTTTTTAAAATTTAATCAGGCCATGTTTAATTCATGTCAAGATGTCTTAACCTCTGTCTTTTTACACTCAGCCACCACACACTCTAAAAGTTTAACCTCGGGTGTTTGTGCATTAGTTGTGTCTCTGTCTTTTATTTGAGAAGCACTCCCTTAAGCTGTGGGCCCTGAGCCCACTCCAAAGACTGGGCTCTTCTCTGCCTAGTCCATCACCTCATTCCTGGTTATTAGACAAACTCCCTGCTTGAAGAACAGCTGTAGCTTCAAGCTGAGGCTTATGGAATCAGTGTCCTGTCTGTTTTCTGCCTGAGATAACAACCCATCGGGGGATAACAGAGTCAGAGATACAGAGATTAAAAAATAGTGCCTTTATCATATGTAAACAAAAATGAGAGTTCGCAGGACTTGGAATTTGCTCCGAGCAATCACATCCTGTGTAAAATTTAGCAAAATCAACCCAAAGAAACTGATGTAACCACAGAAACAGTGTTGCGTGCAGGCCTGAGGAAAGAAGGGAAGTGTAGCAGATCCTGAGACTTTGTAATACGTTATTTAGATCCAAATGAGATACAAAGAGTGATGTCTTCTAATCAATTCCATCACTGGTTCCCTGGGGATAGTAAGGAAAGGACCAGCAAACATGCAGGGTAAGCAAAGTCCCTCTGGAGAATCTCTAAACAGAAATCCAAAGGAAAAGTGATAGATGGACATCCATGTCTTACTTACATGCATCCTTTCTCACAGAAATGGAGAATAATGTGTAAGGACTGCAAGCTGAGACTCCCAAGGTAGGCAGATGCCCAAGGTAGCAGAACTGAGAGAGGCCAATGGTCTCTACAGCATCTCAGTAGCCAAAGGTTTCATAGATACCTGAGAACCATTCGGAGCTACATCTTATACCTCCACAAAGGATGGCTCCATAAAACTGGGGAGCCCCTGGGCAACAGCAGTAGAGAGTGGGTGTCTAGGAAGAATAGAGAACAAAGAATCTTTTTTGTTTCCTGCCTACAGTGTGACCTGCCCCTTCCTTATGGTGGAAGAGACAGCTAGACCCAGAACTTGAATAGAATATGATTCACCCAAAGCAGTAACATTAGAAATATCAGCCTGTATGTTGCTTTGTCTCTCAGCAGCCCCTACGCCCCTGTACCCAGGCACAACATAGAGCTTCTCTGTGATGAGTCCATCCTGCCAATGTTGGAACATACTCTGGAGCCACTTAGCTGGATCTGATACACATTCTCATTTAAAGAGCTCCCCAGGCAAAAACTCTCATCTTCAGGTTGGCCTACATCATTTCACACTTTTAACTAACTTCTTCTGAGCTTGAAATCTAAATAACATAACTGTATTAAGCATCTACTTAAATAGAAGCATGGCAAAAATTAAGCGAATAACTTACTCCTCCCCAGCTATTCCAAGTATAAGAAAACTTTTTTCCTGTTATTTTCTGTTAAATAATATCTAACAAACATTTTTCATATTATTACATGACCAATTAATGCAGTGTAATATATTTAAGTATGTAAACATGGAGTTCACTCAAACATCCCATATTCATGGACTCCTAGGCTTTTCGAAATTTTTACTATTATAATAATCTTCAAAGTATGTGTCTCCATAAATACTTTCTTTTGTTCATAAGTGTTATACCATCCTAGCATCTTCACAAAACTCTGAAGTTATCAGTCAATAAACATAAACAATGAAGGCAGCAAGTATTCTAACAATTTTTTTTCATCTTGAAGATATTTTATAGAATCAATAAAGTAGTGCCTACAGGAAGTGATCAAGGTTTTATTAGCTAAGTGTTGATTAAGAAAAAGAATCTCAACTATATAAAAGTATTTACAAAAATGAGGCTATAACTTATATGGTTGATTAGTCTTATATAAATTCATAGCATTGGGGGTAATTTAAAAAATGTCTTTCATATTTTATTATTAGAAATCATGCCCATCCCATTGTAATTTTTTACTAGGATATCCTACTCCATTTAGACTACCTGGTGAATTTCTGGTGTGTGTGAGTGTGTGTGTGTGTGTGTGTGTGTGTGTGTGTGTGCATTCCCTATGCAATTCTCATGTTGCCTGTAGCATGTTCTCTGTTGGCCCTCATGTAAGTGCTACAGTGAGCTTGTACAAGCAACAGAAAGACAGTAGTGTAACTCTGCCCGTGTCAGCATCAAGGGTCAAGGTCAGCCATCATGGAAATGTTCACACAAGTGGTAAACACAAATCTGGGCACTTCTGGAAGTGAAATGCTTATCAGAATGCCATGTGGACCACCTCCAGAGAGGCAACCTTATTTTCTCTGAACTTCTTTCATATATTTCCGTTAGATTTCAGTTAGAACTCTCATTCTTGTTAATTAGCATGCCATGTGGTATTTGCAAATTATTCACCCCCTTTGTCTGGGATTGTTCCTTGTGTATCATGTCACCCAGCAGGTGCCAGTGATTTACTCAAGCCTGGAGACTGGAGCAGCTGTCCCAAGGCCTGATAAGAAAGGTCCCTTTTTCATGGCCTTTTTGCTCAAACTCCCACATGATGTGAAATTCTTTTTAAATATTTGCATCTGGTACAAGCATTGCCACTCAGACCACAGATAAGGTTATAAGGTCATCAGGGTCCCATCTTGGCTGCAGGGAAGTAAACCTGAGGGTTCCTGACGTGTCTGTGGAGGGACAGACAATGTTGTTATTCTCCTCACGTTCTCATGGAGTGGCTCCAATGAGGGCCTCTGGGATAAACTTTATAAAAGGCTTTGCAAACAACACTGAACCAAAAGATGACATTTCTGGATTTTTACATCACTCTGTTCCAGGCTTATTTTAGGCTTACCAAATGATAAATAATCTTGGGCAGGTCATTTTATTTTTTGGAACTTTGGTGTATAACAGAATAATTAATATATTTGAAATGGTGACCCCTTATCAGCCTTCTAGGTTTTCTGTTTGTTTTGTTATTAATTTTCTCTCTTTCTTTGTTTTTGTTGTTTGTTTTGTTTTTGAGACAGGAGTTCTCTGTGTAATATTGTTCTTGATTTTCTGGCAGAGCCTAAAAGATTAATTCCCCATGAGAAGCTTGTACCAGGAACATCAGCTACTGTCATTTCTGTGTTTTTCTGTGAGTTCACTTTGTCTCTACCTAGATGGAACTCTTGGGATTAATTCTGCTGCAATCAGAGGCCATGGGGAAGAAGAAAGTATCAAGGGAGTTCAAACCTTCCTGAAGCTAAAATTAAATAAGAGAAAAACACACATATAATCAGCACAGCATAATACCCTACGGGGCCTCCTAATTACACACTTGTGTCTAGGAAGCAATGAAACAAAACCACACTGCAGGACCCAGGAAAAACATGTAGAGACAATGAGAAGTAATGTTTCCATCTGCCTGATCACTGTGTCACATTCATATAAAAAATGGTTTAAAGTAATGCGTGTTTTAGCAAAGTTATCTTAAATTAGCAAATTGACCTAAAATTTGTTTTTAAATTTCTCTTAAAAACTGAAAAACAAAGCCAGGTATGGTGGTGCATGCCTTTAATCCCAGCATTTGGGAGGCAGAGGTAAGTATATTTCTGAGTTTGAGGCCAGCCTGGTCTACAGAGTGAGTTCCAGGACAGCCAGGACTACACAGAAAAACCCTAGCTCAAACAAAAAAAAAAACAAAACAAAACAAAAGACCCTCATAAATAGGTAAGTCTGTTGGTGAGCAAGTATGAGGAAAATTAGCTTGATGTTTATACATTGGACTTAAACAGCTGGACATCTAATAATCTGGAAGGAAAACCAGAAATACAAAGGATCCAGCCTATTGAGCATTAGAGCATCTGAGTGCTCCTCACTGGGCATCTTTAAATGAGGGACTGACTGTGTGATATTAAGTAGTCATTAATTAATGCATTTACAATACTCAGCATAGACAGGCTGTTCCGCACAGGGCAGGCACTATCTTTACACATCCTGATTGATCACTTCTAGTCTCTTTTTGACAAATGCTTTTAGTCAAATAATTGAGAGCAGCAAAAATCTGATAAACCTAGATCAAGCTACAGCTCTGTCATTGATCATTTGAACCATATACTTTTCAAACTTTAATTTCTATATCCATGCAGATAAAATAATACTGTTACCATTTTGGACTTACTGAGAAAGAATTTAAAGGGGAATTACCAAAAATATAGTATAAACTAAATAAAGTAGTTTATGATATTTTAAGGCTTATCTTTTTTTGTATTTTTAATTGTATGTATGCATGTGTGCCTGTATGTGAACATGGGTACAGGTTCCATTAGAGACCAGAAGAAGGCGTTAGATTGCCCTGGAGCTGGAGTTATAAGCCTTGCAAGCTGGCTCTGGCTGATGTGGGTGCTGGGAATGAAACTCTGGTCCTCTACCAAAGCAGTATACTTTCTTTCCAGCCTTCATGTTGTTTCTGTAATCTTCCTTGTACATGTTCCTAAGGGGCAGTTAAAAAAAAAAAAAAAACTTAACAAAGTTGTTGGCATATTCATTTCTTCAAATAATGTAATGGGTTTTAAACATGTTATATCTGTATGAATTCACAGCATTTTAATACAATTTATATTAATAGGAGCAAAGTGTCAACAAATTACGGGAGTCACAATATCCTCTCCATCCAGACAGGAGATACTATCAAATTACAATAATCTAGCAGTCCAGTTGCAACATCAGAAAAACAATAAAAAAAAAGAAAAATCTTTTCTATGTGAACCTACATTGCTACTTTCTTTTCTAAAGACACATGCTCAGTCCAATACTAGCATGACTGGTAAAGGGATAGGAGAATTGAGTACAGCCTCTTGTAGTCAAATAGGCTGACATGACAGATGAGTAGTCCCTGTCTTAGTTAGGGTTTCTGTTGCTGATAAAACACCATGACCAAGGACAACAGAGGGGGGAAAAAGACTGCTAACTAGCTTGCTCCCTGTGGCTTGCTCAGCCTACTTTTGTAGCATCCAAGATCACCAGCCCAGAGTTTGGTGTCACTCATAGAGAGCTGGACCATCTCACAATATTCTTCAATGAAGGAAATGCACCACAAACCAACCTGGTGGGAGGATTTTCTCCACTGAGGTTCCCACTTCATAAATGACTTTAGCTGTGTCAAACCGACATGAAACTATCCAGCTCAGTCCCCAAGCCTGACTAATTTTCCCATAAAGCATTGAAACTGAAAGTCAAGGGTGTTCTGAAAAGATAATGAGATTTCCCAAACACCACTAGAGGGAGTGTTTTGTAATAAACAACCCTCAGGCACCTGACAGCAGACTTAGACTGAATTTAACTAGGGAACTCTATAATACTAACACAAGACTGAGGTCATCAACCCTCCAACCAAGCTGGCCAAACAGGAAAGGTCATCACAAAATTAAAAAAGAGAGAGAGAATTTTAGTTTAGAGTTAGAATGTATGTAAAAACTTATAATGAAATTTTATAACTATAATAAATACAAAAGATATGAAACTTAAGAATCCTTGGGTAAGATTGACAGTATATTAGAGGTCAAAGACTGTTGCTGGGTCCTAAAGGTTTCCTCAAGGAATAAGGAGAAAAGACTTAGAGTCAAGAACATAGACCCCGGGAGTCAGTTGAAAAGCAAAGGTTTAACTCGCTTATTCAACAGTGAGGAAAGCCTTTTATACCCTCATTCCAGCACAGGCTATGTCATGATCAGGTCAGATTGCAGGGCTGTCTCTCATTGGCTGAGTACAATCAGGACCTCTGACAGCATCTGTTGCTAGGCCATCAGGCAGACTCCACTCTATCAGGAACATTGGATAGCAGCTATTGACTCATAAGGAAGTACATTACATGCAGGCCTTGGCAACTGGTGTGAGCCAATCTCCTTAAGCCTATGGGTCTGTCCCTACTATAAGACACAACACTGAAGTGGAAAAGCCAGTCTATGGGAAAATCAAAGATAAGTGAAGGAAAGATTTCCAAGTTGAAGTCTTGAAGTTCAAGAGGGTGAAGCTGGAAATGAGAGAATGGATGATGTAACAGACACAGGGACCACAGGTGTAAAGTCTATGGAGAGGAGACAATGGAGCCAGATGATGTGAACAGCAGACATCCACGAAGTTCCTAGTACTGATTCTCCTTTATTGATAACGTCTGTAACTCATAATTTACACTAAATCTTAATGTAAGGCAAGAGAATGAATGACATACTGAGACCCAGTGTCTTAGTTAGGTTTCTATTGCTGTGAAGGGACACCATGACCATGGAAATTCTTATAAAGGAAAGTATTTAATTGGAGCTGACTTACAGTTTGAATGTTTAGTTGATGATTGTCATGGTGTGAAGCATGATGGTGTGATAGAAAACAGGCAGCAAGAGAGAGAATGACCTCAAAGCTTGCCTGCAGTGACACACTTCCTCCAACAAGGCCACACCGCCTAATAGTGCCACTCCCTGAGTCTACAGGGAGAATTTTCACTTAAACCACCATATCTAGTCTAATAACACACACACACACACACACACACACACACACACACACACACACACACACTTCAGTGGTCAGAGCTCTCCAGTTTCTTCAGTCCAGCCTCCCTATTAGAGACCTTTCTTCTTTTAGAGAGGAAATACACCGGGGGGGGGGAGCTTTATTTTCTGATATGAACCCCCTGCCCCATTATTCATGCTTTAATTACCTGAGGACTAGTGACTGCACCCCATTCGTAAGGTGCCTTACTGCGGTAGGACATGGCCTTTTGTGATCATACAGTGTAGAAAGCATCTGTAAAATCTGTCTGCCTCCAAATTGCAACCTAATTCTAGGCTAAGCGGTTTAGGGCAAGACTACTATTAGAGTTTCCTCAAACAATTGTTCAAATGTAGGAAAATGGTTCTTATCCACCTCTTGAAGCCCCTTCTACAAGCTAAATGTTTCCATTTCTTGTTACTGCTTCTAACTTGTACATTAATGAGGACTCTTGGTTACTGGTATAGGAAGATATAGGATGCTGGTCTTAAAGGGGGAGATTTGGGGCTGGAGAGATGGCTTGTTGGCTAAAACACCTACTTGAAAGCATGAGGACCTGATCTCAGATCCCTAGCAGCCACATTTTGTAAAAAAAAAAAAAAAAAAAAAAAAAAAAAAAGCCTGACTTGCTGACTTGCTGACACACATCTGTGACCCCAACACTGGATCACTAGGCAAGAGAGCAGAGACAAGTGAATCTCTGGACCTCATTGGACAGTCGGCTAAGCCAATCAGTGAGTTCTGAGTTCACTGACAGACGCTGCCTGGAAAGGGACAGAAGAAGATACCCAACATTTATCTCTGGCCTCTCCAGGCATGAGTCTATGAACACATGAATCCACAGACACGCATGCCAACACACAAACACACACCAGGGAGAATTTGTTGAACATCTGAGAGGGCTTTGGACTAAATGGGCTTCAGCAAACACGTGCTTTCCTTTTCTTTGTGGCCTCTACTTGGTGGCAGGTGCTCCTTTGTGACTATAGATGCACAAGCCCCAGAGGGCATCATCTGTGTGATCAAATTAAAAAAAAGCACCTGCTTCTTTGGATGGCCCTGCATGGGATATATGCCAAGTTCAAACTGGTCACCTAAAATGAGAGGGGTGATGTGCTGCGTCACCAGGCTTGGCTCTGTGTTGGAGGAAGGGAGGTACATTAGCCCTGTCTAAACCTAAGTATTCTTTTTATTATTATTATTATTATTAAACTTTATTTATTTATTTATTTGCCTTGGTGTTTGCCTGGAACTGGAACTACAGACAGTTGTTAGCTGCCATGTGGGTGCTGGGAATCGAACCCAGGTCCTCTGGAAGAGCAGACGGTGCTCTTAACCGCTGAGCCATCTCTCCAACCCGCCCTGTCTAAACCTAAGGAAAGAAAATACAACTAGCAAGAGGCAGATGGCTGAAAAATCACTCTATTTTAGGAATGTGTGGCTATAAATTAGGTAACACCATGGTATTTACAGAGACATGATTAGGTAATTGTAATCTCAAATTTGGGATAGTATATAGCTCTCAAATGTAAACACATTTAATTGTACCAA
Source organism: Sigmodon hispidus (assembly GCA_004025045.1). Classification (NCBI taxonomy): domain Eukaryota; kingdom Metazoa; phylum Chordata; class Mammalia; order Rodentia; family Cricetidae; genus Sigmodon; species Sigmodon hispidus. The sequence continues at coordinate 73,051 of PVIH01007977.1, forward strand.
ATAAAACTGTGATATATTAAGTGTAAGAAGAATTTGCACAATGGTATGTAAATTGTTTGATCATCTTTATGACTAATATTCTCTTGGATTGGGCATATAGCTCAATGGTAGAGTGCCTGTTCATCATGCATGAGTCTCTGAGTTGAGTGTCAGGGCCCTGAGAAATAATAGTGCTGTCTCTAGCTCACCTTCAACAGTCACCATAATGAGCCCATCTGAGACACAACTGATCTTTATGAATCTCCCAATTCCCCTTTTCCTTAAAAATGGCAGGAAAATAATTTTCAGGTAGCAAAGTCAAAGTATACCACATCTTTAAGAAGGCTTTTTATCACGAAAAATCAGAAGACAAAGATGCATACTATTGATTTTTCAAATGGAAAACATACCCATGGAGTCTTGTTCGGTTAATTTGGTTGACCCTTTAAATTTAACCATGCACAAAAGGCTGAGCAAAATGTAAAGCAGTTGATGACTTTAGCATCCACTGAAAGAAACAAGACCAGCATAGCCTAAATGGTACCTAAGTGCCTACTTTCCATAACCAACCATGTACACTGACCATTCTCAGCATGCATGGAAGGCATGGTACAATCAATGTCTGGTTATTATAATTATTTCATTGATGACCAGAGAAATACCCTAGACAGCAAAGAAAATAAGAAATAAAATTAATCAATGGATTAGCCATAAACTTTTAAAGATAATTGCATACAATGACTGTAGATTGCACCAGAAGCAATGAGTATTTCTGTTCACCATTTCTGCCTGTTTTGACATTCATAAAAAATGAAACCCTATAGCCTGACTTCTTTTGTCTAAGCATCATTGGGAATAAAACAACCCTGTCTTTATTTTCTCTGTTGAATAGCATCCACCCAAGGATCACGTCACAGCATTTATCTACTGATGATGGATATTCTATGGAAAGAAATGCTGGCTTTGTTTCCAGTGTGAGACTAGTTGTTTATAGTGCTATTAAAACAAGTAAGACTCTATAATTATACTAAGTTCGACAACTTTACCTCATGTTGGGGAGACAGTAAAGAGTGACAGAAGCTCCGGTAAACCGGGTACTGCCTGTCCCAACATAACCCAAGAGCCTGTCCTCAAACGGGTCTTTTGCAAATGGTAGAAGGGGCATGAGAATGCCAGCCTACTTAATATTATTAAGAGAAAGAAAACCCTACAGCCTAGTTTTTAACAAGTTGTCCTAGTTTTTAATGTTGGGTTGACCTTTTTCCGAGAATCTGGAGAACCACACGGAACAATCATAGCTCCAAAGCTTTTGGTCTAGAAGCTACTTAGTCATGATAACAAAACAACTTGCCAGCCAAACCAAAACATTCTGGACAAGAAACCAGAGAACAGGCTGGCATGCTGGAGCAAGCATCTCCCTCTTCAGGATGGAGAGGATCTTGTGGGTCACATTGGAAGACCAAGGATCACCTTCATGGTCAGTGTGATTCCCCAAGCTCCTCATGGAGAAGCTGGCCCTGAAATCGTGCTTCATTCCAGGTGCCTCTTGCCTGCATCTGCAGGTTTCCTTGGTCTAGTCTCCTCGACAAATCATGTAGCACAATTTTCTCCCCTATTATTCTTTGTGGCTTTTCTCTAGCTCCTTAATTTTCTTAAGTTACAATCAGAGGCTGGGTATTTTTTGCATCAAGAGTGAGCATCCGTTATCATTACCCCAGGAGAGGCAGTTTTACAATCGCATGTTTGAGCGTGAGGACACTAATAAATGAAGTGTGACCTTCCGCATACCCAAAGCTGCAAAACTTTATTCCCTTTTCTTTGTTCCCCAAGTGAAGCAATTCACTTCCAGACAGCCTTGGCAGGAACTCAGACTGCTTTATGCCAGCCCTGTTAGTAAAACAGATTGTCCTTGACACTCCACACTGGGCTTAGGGATGGCAGTGAGGGGCAAGGAGACACAATCAAATCAGCTTGCCAAGTGCCAATTAAATGTGGAAATGTTCCTCTACTAACACTGGTGGGAGAGAATTAAAGACTAATACAAAGATTGAGACGAGGCTAGGATCTACAACTTATTTTTTTTTTATCCCTAAGGCTGTGGATCTCAGATTTTTGACCCAGTTAAGAAAAGCATACTAGGCTTTTATTACAACACAGAAATTGGGTGCACTGGAGATTTTTGGTGGAACCCTAATTTGAGAACCACTGAGCCGCAAGCACTTCACAGTTAAGTACTTGTGACAGTGCCAGCTGGTGGGCATTTTATGAAGTTAGTAGTTAGAATGTTCAAGGCCTGGTGGTGACACCTCTAGTTCCAGCTACATAGAAACTGAGGCAGGAGGTCCTTTTGAGTCCAGAAGTTCTGAGCTGGCCCATTCAGCTACATTGAGTTTGTCATCAATATGGTAATATCAAGATAATACAGAGAGCTCAGGCAGTAAAGTGCTTGTAAGCAAGTGAGTGTTCAATCCCCAGAACTCATGCACAAAAGTAAAAGTTGAACACGGTGTGGAAGAGTGTCACTGGGGTTCACTGCTCAGTCTGGATTATCTGACAAGTTCTAGGCTATGAGAGACACCATCTCTCAAAACAAGATGGGCAGTGACAGAAGAATCATACTCCATTATACTGTGGCCTCTGCATACACATGTATATGTATGCATGTGCAGACCCACATATGAGCATGTACACGTACACACACATACACATACCACACACACACACCACACACATACACACACTACACATACACACACACACACAACACCACCACCACCACACCACACACACCACACACATATACACATATACACACTTGATGATCTCAGGGAGTAGAGGGAATTACCAATAGATGTCTACATAGAAGGTGAATTGGCCTGGGTCCAAACTAATTTGAGTTTGTTTTTATGAATAGTTTAACTTTTTAATGCTGCACACATTTAAAAAGTCAGCATAGACAACAAGTAAATATTCAGGATATGATCTGACAAAAATTCCAAGAGATGCATTTGTATTTTAATTCTTTGAAGATCAGTGGTCACAAATTTGTTTTCTAAAACAATGATCCTTTCTACTCTAATTCAATGGTTCCAAACCATACTATAAACTAGAACAACACAAAGAAAAAATTTAAGAGGTTGTAGGGAGATGGGTTAAGTTCCAAGGAATGATAGTAACAGCCTGTTGCAGAATGTTTGTTTACACTGTGAAGATATGTCTTTGCTAAGGCATCTTCTGATTGGCTTAATAAAGAGTTGAATGGCCAATAACTAGATAGGAAGAGGTTAGGCAGTACTTCCAGGAACAGAGAGGACTCTGGGAAGAAGATAAGTGGAAGCACCAGCCAGAAATGGAGGAAGCAGCATGGGCAGTACAAAGATAAAATAATATCACATGGCAGAACACAAATGAGTTAATTTAAGTTATAAGAGCTAGTTGGAAACAAGCCTAAGATAAGGCCAACATTTCATAATTAATGTCTCCATGTCATTATTTGTGAGCTCAAAGCCTAAAGAAAAATCCGACTACAACGGCCTTGAGGAAAATAAGCCAAATGGGGGCCTAGAGAGGAGGTACATGTCATCCTACAAGTGTAGATCCAGCTGCCAGTCTCTGGTCAAGCAGCTGGATGTGCAATTGTGCTCATCCTGGGGCTCCTGTGGACCCAACCAGACAATGTTATGTTCAGGGATAGACCATCTCAAAAGTATTAAGCCATTCATTGCTTTCTGAATCTCCTTTTGCATTTTCTGTTTTGCTGAGATCCTGTTAATTCTACATGGTCCTGTCCAGCTGGTCTTTCCAGGGCTACTAGAACTGGTGAATCATTAATCTGTATGATTTAATTCTTAGTACAGAGGTAGTTTTTCCCAACAAGGTGAGTGTATTTGTTGGATTTTGGTTTGTTTTAGAGACATAGCTCAGGCTGGCCTCAGACTTAATGTGTAATGAAAGATGATCTTGAGCCCCTTATATTTCTGCCCTTAACCCCCTATCACTGACATTCTGGGTGCTCAGCAGGCCTGGATATTTACAGGATTCTTACCCGGGGGATCAAAAGCTGGCAAATCTTCTGAATAGTAAGTTCCTACTGATCAATCTCAGAGAGAACTCATAAAAGAGATGGCAAATCAGAGTTATTGTTCAGTTTGACTCTATCAGCTCCACAGAAGTCTCTGGGGAAAAGCCTCACAGGAGCCACCGTCATTATCTCATTTGATTTAGGGAGGCTTGCTAATATTCTTCTTATAAACTCAGTCCAGAGTTAGGCAAAGTGGCCTGAAATGGTCTGTCCCAAGGTCACACCATAAGTTGGCAGTGAGGTTGGAAGCGAAACTAATTTAATCTGTTTGCCAGTTTGAACCCCTTCCTTCAAACCACCCCAGAGCCCTACTGCATCTGAAATCTCTTGATTCCTGCAGTGAGTCCTGCTCAGTGATGGACTGTGTACAGATAGTATTGCTACAGCGTCAATATTTAAGACATTCCCCAATAACTAGTAATTAATGAACCTTAAGTCCAATTGGGCTTAAATGACCTACAAGTGGCCCTATGCCTGCATCAGATGATGGCCGCCATCTCCAAAGCTATGTCCTAAAGCTAAAACAGCAGACAGGAACCTCCTACACCGAGAACTCGGATGGAGTTACTGCACAGGAGCCCTTGTAAGCTTCCTGGAGCTTGGTAACATTGTTACCTAGAACCTGAAGAATCCTCTAAAAGGAAAAAGTAACAGAATCCATGGGTGTACTCACACATGGAAAAGTGCCCAGAATGCCAGCCCTTAGCCCAGCCTTTTGTTTGTTGAGATATGATAAAGCAGCCTTTCCAGCCAGGGGGATCAGGACCTTAAGTGTTATAGCAGGTCTGTCTGCCAATGGTCAGAAAGGCTTTTTTTTCTCTCATTCTTCTTCAGGGAAGGAACATCAGTGTCTAGAATAGCAATCACACACACACACACACACACACACACACACACACACACACATACACACAGGATAGCCCTATCTTCTTCCCAGGTCTTTCCTTACTCTTCAGTAGACATCCCACATGCTTTCTATTTTCACATGTGAAGTTCTATAATGCTTGAGCCCTCAGCTCTAAAACTTAGAGCAAAGGCCACCATAATTTCAGATTTCACTGAAAGTATGAATTGAGTTGACTTTGGTCGATAGCTCAGCAGCTCTCTTTAAACAATTCTCCAGGATCTGTTAGCTTCATTTGACCTTTAACCAAATGAAAGTGAGAGTAAATGAAGAGATTATGAGGTTTCCAGAGTCAATATCATAATATTGCCATGGCGATATCATAACCCTGGGCTCCTCCTCTTTGCAGATAAAAAATAAACCTAAGAGTTTATTACTTCTTGCTACACAGTTATTGGACTAGATGTGATTAAATAAAACAAAGGAGAGCAAATACCTTCAGTGGAGAGTACACTATGATATAAAGTGAGGAGTGCTTTGGTGTGGAGGTGTGATAACATAATGGGAGCATGTTGTTCTCCACAGAATTACAATAAACATAGACACAGCCACAACATTTCAGCCAGTGCTGAACCACAGCAAGTACCTGGTCAAGTCATGAAAAATATTTTTTGGTTTTCAGTATTTACTATTAAGTCAAGGAAGTAAATAATACTCTGTTAAAATGGTAGAAAGTGCTATTAATGAAATCAAAATTATAGTGTACTAAAAGTGAATGATTAACCACTATAAAGTTTGTCCTGTCCAAACATATAGGTTTACAGAGGGTTCCAGATGCTGACATTAACATTATTGAGCATCTCAGAATATGTGTTTAACTGCTAATGCTCATCTACAAACAACTCACCCACCTTCCAGTTTCCCATGGTAGATGGCAGGGGGCATAATGTTAGCATCTATATATTAGTCCCCTCCCTATGAATAATCAAGAACTGACTTTGATGCGGACATTGATGGGATGGGTAGGAACTGGCATTGCCCCAATACCACAGGTCATTTCCATATTCCCATGAGTGACGCTCCCAAAAGGCAGAATCAGCCTTGCAACAGCAGGAGAAAACATCTGTGCTAAGGGTAAATTCTAAAGAACACATCTCATCAAGAGAAACAGGGCACCTGATGACATCGCTAGTCTTTTCACAGTCGTTTGTTGTTGTTGTTCTAAGATGTCTTTTAGGTTCTTTCTTATGTACCCCAGGCTGGCTGTGAGTCTGCAACACTCCTGGGGTCATAGATGTGTGCCCATTCATGGTTCACATCAATTATTCTTGAAAGCACCTCTCATTATTTAAACCTTGAGGAAAGGACTTTTGTTTTTCCTGTTCAGGAATCCCTGGAATGTACTGACTGCATGCATACAGGCACAAGCACATGCATGTATGTAGGATATAAGGGGAATTTAATGTATATCTGATTCTCTTCAAACAGAATAATCAAAAGGATGCTAGCTATGTAACTTTGTAGTCTCTTGCCCAAGTTCCTAAAGGTTTTTTGTTTGGTGATCGAAAGTAGACAGGAACTGACTATCCATATACTATTTAGACAGATTTAACATACTATTCACTGTACCAAGATTGCATGGGTAAATTTTCTTCAAAATGTCAAGGGCACTAATGAAAATTGAGCTCTCCCTATCTCCTCTGAATTAAAAAGCTTCCCTTTGACATTTCTGACACCTTTTGGCGCCTCAGTCTCCTTGGTCCCTCAGATTCAACAGGCCTGCTTCTAACAACTACTTACCTGTAATTCCATTTGGAAAAGGACAAAGAGAAATAACAGGATGGTGACATTTGAACACTAACACTGGGAAAATAACATGTTATCTGCAGAATAGTAACTTGAACAATGTCTTCTGAATCTGTCCAGAAATAGGTCCTCCTAGCCTCATGGGAAGGATGGAGTCACCCTGTCTAGAGGCACAGCTCCCCTAGAACCTATCAAAGAAGCAATTAAAGAGCCAGGACAAACTTCTCCAGTTCCGCAGCCTACCCCTGGTTGCATGTCCACCTACCCTACTCCAATAAGATTGAGAGACAGTGGTCTAGATGTTTCACACTCATTGCGTTAGCAAAACACCTTAAGCATGTCCACCAGGGGGAGCTGGAGAGACCCTGTGAGCTTCTCAAGTCCCCTTTTAGAAGTCCAAAGGATACTTTTCACAAGAAGGAAGGAACCACACTGCCCAGCCTTACATTAAAATACACAGACTCTCGGGTAAAGCTGCTGATTTGAAACTGAATAGACCTCATAGTTGCCCCAATGTCCAAAGACAGGAGGCCATACCAAGGGAGAGCCAGGAAGATAAGGGTGTCAGGACTCACTCACCTTTTAGTAGTGCTTCCTGTTCCAGAAAAAATAGCAGCATTTCAGGTAGAAGCAAAATAGGTCAAATGTGGCTCACTCTTTCCAGTGTCCTTGAAGACAAGGCCACTGTGGTGATACATTGTATATTTAATAAAATAAACCTGGAATATCAGAGAACAGAATCATCCACAGTCAAGCCATGAAGGTCAGAGAGTGGTGACCCACACCTTTAATCCCATCACATGGGATGAGTGGTGACCCAGGCCTTTAATCCGATCACTCAGGAGACAGATCTTCCTGTATTCCTGTTGAGTTCAAAGCCTCACAACAAACCAGTCATAGCTCACACCTTTAATCCTAACTCTAGGATTATGATACAGAGTTGAACCAGGAAGTAAAACAGCTGGGGAGGGAGATATTTAAAGCAGGAGGAAGCAGACACTAAGGTATTATATAGGAACGACCAGCCAGGCACTTACCCTGTTCTGCCTGGGAAGTTGGCTGGGTGAGAATTGACTGTGGTCTGTTTCTTCTCTCTGATATTCCAACTTTTCTTCAATATCTGGCTCTGGGATTTCATTATATGCTATCTAGAGTTCATGTAATAAGCCACTGATGGTGTTTAAGGCACTGGAATGGTCCTTTTACAAATAGACACCAGTAAAAGATAATCTGGTGGCTGGTTTAGAGGAGAAAAAAGAATCCATTATTTGAAGTCCTTAATCCTAAACCCATCTCTATCCCAAAAGAAACTAGCTTCAAGAGTAAAATGATTCTCCTCTCACTGTTTCTGCTTTGAATTCTGGATGAGCCTGAGCAAGGCTAGAACAGTTATTTTAAAACTTTCTTTCAGAGAGAAGAGTCACATCAGTCCAAGTGTGTATGCTCCTTTTCATTAGAGCCTTGACATGTATTGTCTGTTTAGGTTTCTGTCTCCATTTCTGTTCCAACATGCAAGTTCACTGCTGCACCTTCAAAACTCAAACCAAACAAAAACAATTACCCTATACTTGTGGCTGCAAAAATCTTCAGTTTTGGAGTTCCCTCCCAAGAGTGGAGCATTTCTCCATGCTTGTAGGGGACAGGGTATAACAGTCACAAGAGCTCATGGCTTTTGTTTTGAAGTGTCAATGTGTTGACCCTGTGGCTTAATTAGCATCCTTTTAGCAATGGCTTTATCTGGTAGAGGAAATAAAATGGCCTTTCAAAAAGAAATTCGAAACAGTGAGGATAAAAGGAACCAGATGCTGCACTGTTTAAATGAGCATGACCTTTAAAATTCCTCGTGTGACACGCTTAGTCCTCACCCACAATTACAGTGCCAGTAGAAGAACCCAATCTGAACTTGCAGCCTGTCTCCCATTGTTCTGTCTTCCCACCTGAGGAGAAAGAGTTCCTGAGACAGGAAAGGACAATTCTGTGCCTGATTTTACCTACTCAATCAGATTGGCAAGAAAGCCCCCCCCCCATTTCATTTGAAAAAACTCCAGAGGAATCAAGGGACCCTTGTCCCCTATTTGTCTCAGTCAGGATGACATTAGCCTACATGTATAAAAAGAAGTGGAGGAAAAATGTAGATTATTGTGTCTAATGTATGTTTGCTATTGTGATGTAACAAATTATCCCTAGATGTTGAAATCGTACTCTGTGATTGTTTCCTGTAAGCCCACGGGCCCTGGGCTTACATGGTCTATCCTGGGCTCAACTGGGCAGCTCGGTTCCTTGTTTTCCTTGTTCTTTTTTTCAGTACCAAAGGGCATCTTTCTCTTACAATAGTGGTAGAGATTTAAGGGTACAGTGGAGACATGCAAAGCTTGTTAGGTTGTTATGTTGCTGTGGCCACGCCCCCACCTGCAGGGGCTCCAAAGAGCCTCTGATGTAAGTGTACCTACCTTTAAAATCCCCAACCACGTGGGAGACTTCCTCTTTTTCTCTTCCTCTCTGCCCCCAACTCTCTTTCTCTCCTCTCTTCCCCTCCCCCTCCTTAATAAACCTAATATGGCTCCCTTGGCAGCATGCTGGCGAGTTCTTTCACGTGCAAAATACTAACAAAGCTTCTTTCAGCTGGACTCTGAATCTCATTTTATTGACCAAGGCAAGACACTTGGCTGAATGGAGGTCAAGGACTATGTATCTCTAAAACAACAGTAGAACATAAAAGCAGTGCACAGCAATGGTGTGGATACAAGACAAAATGGAGAGAGGAACCACGTGCTAATCCCTTATAGATAGATTGAATAGATAGAATAGAATAGAGATAGAATAAAGAGCACAGAACCTACCAAGAGATGGATGGTATGTTGAAGCTGGTCAGAGCTAAGCATGATGCTTAGAAATCTTCCTGTCTGAAAGGCACTGTGTGAGTGAAGAGATGGGATCGGGGAGGTACAGGGTAGATACCCACTCACTCCAGAAGAGTGGATACAAAGAAAACACATAGAATGACTAAATGAGAAATTGTGTTTAGGCTGGAATAAAGACTGGAGTTCAAAGAATGTCCCAGGTCAAGATATTTAGGACAACCACTCACACTTCAGAAAAGTTATAAGGATAGACGTTGACAAGAATGATCTCTGAGCTTTTACTTGTACAGCTGAGTGGTTAATGTTCCCATTCTCGTCAAATGCAAGGGGGAAATCTTCCTCACCAGCTTTCCTGTTCTGCTTCTATGATAACATGAGCATCAACTTAGACTCACTCCAAGTCGGCTATTCCCAAATATGCCCCCTGGGTTTGAATCTATCCAGTACTTTCTTACTAATGAGAGAAAGACTTTCTGCTTAAGAGATACATAGTTTCATTTTCCCCCAAGCACCAAAAATAGATTCCTATCAGTGTGTTTCTTTCAAAATGCTTTTCCAAGCTTCTAGTGTCCACCTAGGATCTATTTACAAAACAATTTATTGCAGGAAAAATCAAATGGAAGAAAGGAGAAAGCAGGCTGCCAGGCTGTCCGTGCTACAGAGTCATTTAACTGTCCTCAGGGTGTTTGTGTTCTGACAAAAGATTGTGCCACTGTGTTGTAGGTTATCCTAAGCAGAAGAATGCATGTAGGGAAATCATGTGAACAGGGAGCCTCCAGGCACGGCAAAGGCCCATATTCACTGAGTACTGTCTCCTCTCATTTTGGTAATATATTGTATATTTATTAAAATTAGTCTGGAATATCAGCCAGGCAGTGGCGGTACATGCTATTAGTCCCAGCACTTGGGAGGCAGTGGCAGGAGGATCTCTGTGAATTCAAGGCCAGCCCGGTCTACAGAGCAAGTTCCAGGACAGCCAAGACTATTACATAGAAAACTCTGTCTCAAAAAAAAACAAAACAAACAAACAAAAAAAAAACCCAAAAAACAAAAAAGAAAACCAAAACAAAACAAAACAAAGGCTAGAAGAGATGACTCTGTCCTCTGATATTCCAGGCTTATTTTATTAAATATACAATATATCACACATCTCATCTTTGGTCCAGCCTTGCTACCAAAACACACACAAAACATTTTCATGAGAATAAACACTAATTATCAGTGCCAAAAGGAAAAGTTAGGTATACCCAAACTAACTGGGTCAATGCTAGAATGATAACCAAGTGGCAAGGCATTTGAGAATTTATCTTGAGAAAGAAATCATACAAAAATGTTGCTAATATTTTTCCCAAAGTCAGATCCATGTGGGGTCGACATTAGAGAGCAGCAGACCCTGAGATAAGCTCCTGGAACCCAGAGCTTAAGTTTGGATTCTGTCTCCAGATTTTTCTGGCAAAGATCATCAGCTAGTGGGCCTTATTCTTCCACACTCTGGATTATAATCACCATAAAGTGGATCTACAGATACTGTGTGTGTCCATTTCTTTTTCTGACACTGTGCTAGACTGTCTGGACCAAAGGGGTGAGAGAGAAAGAGCACTTATGCTGGCTTGCAGTTCCAGAGCGGTCCATCATGACAGGAAAGACATTCTGGTGCTCAGCTTGCTTGTGTTTGCTCAATTCAGGACCCTCCCCTACAAAGTGATGCCACCATCCTTGTGTCCCACAGCACACTCCCTGATCTGCTGGCAATTATTTTCTGCCTCCTCTTCTGCAGTATCCCCTGAGCCTTGCGGACTGGAGTTGTTTTGCAGATGTATTATTTGGACCAGACTCCACAGCTCTGCATTTTGTTTAGTTGTGTGTCCATCTGGTGCAAACAGAACTTTCCTCGATGGAGGTGAGGACTATACTTATTTGTGGGTACAAATAACTATATCCATTTAAAAAATATATTTTCTTCATCATAATGATTGACAATCTTTCCCCTTTACACACATCTATATACGTGAATTCTGCGTTCTGGCTCTGTCAATCACGAGTGAGAAACTCTTTATCCATCTTTCTAAGCGCCAATTTCTACTAGCCTAAAATGTGAAGGTGCTTATAAAAATCAGTATGATCATAAATGTAAGGTGTTTAGCAGCATCTTTGTAGAAAGTCAGGGTCCATAAGGCCAGATAATTAAGCTAGGAGACTATTCACCAAGATCGAATCTACTGTTTATAAAATGTGGATATGACTGGTGTTCCGCACAGGAGACACAATTCTAGCAGCCAGAAACTTTTCTAGCTCTAACACCAAAATATGAGGGCAGCATTACTGCTGAGTGTTGACTCATGGGTGCAGAGCCTGCAGGGCAGTGTGGGAAATTCCTGAGATTCCCTGAATTATTGCTTGTCCACCCACACAGCGAATCTTCCCATCTGCAGTGGAGGACAGAGTAAAAAGATGAAGATTATCTGCTTAGGCAAGATTATTCCAGCAGCCATGGAACCAGAACTTTTGGATCTGACAAGCTTGGGGCTGGAAACTTAGGGTTAGCATATGTGTGGCTAGATCAAGCTTCTGGGTGAAGAGGGAAACAGGACATGGGAGACATATTTAAGATCTATTGGGTTGTTAAGTTTGGATGATGCACCCTGTTATACAACTCTCTGGATCCAAAATTGTGTCCTCAAGTAAAGAATCAGAATATCTAAGTATATGATAGAACAACAGAATAGGTTTCTCAAAAATAACTGCTCGGTTGTATTTTCTAAATAACAACAACAAAATTATATCAGAACGTACAAAAGCAAATGAGTTGCTAGCCCTCATATTTTGTGTTTATTAATTATTTTATTTCCATACTTAATCTTGTGATGTAGAAATCTGAAAATATAGTTTCCTACCTGTTTATGCGGAGTCCATCTACCTGTATAGATATGCCTTGCTGGGAGGGAAGTAGGTAAAATGATTTGGAGTTCATTTTAATGCTTATTTCCAGTGGGTAATCTCAATGCAAAACCAAACATACCCATGCTGGAAAAACAAAAACAACTTTGAGAATTTCACATCATGAGAATTTCACCCCTATCACAATCACTTCCCAGTCTTCCCACGTGTGCCCCACAACCTTGTGACCTCCCCCTCCAAAAAGAAGAAGAAGAAGAAGAAGAAGAAGAAGAAGAAGAAGAAGAAGAAGAAGAAGAAGCAGAAGCATGTCCAATTTGTGTTGCCCATATAATCACTGGAAAATGGTCAAACTCCCAGTGACCAGTTTGTTTAAAAAACCAAAAAAACAACTGAGTCCTTCTCCCCATACACACCCCCATCAGAAACCATCATGGCCACTGACCTCATCATGCAGGAGCATCGATAACAACATACATCAATCAACATGGCTTCAGGTGCCAGTGCAGGCCACCCCATCAACAAGGTCTCAGTGACTGCACCATTCTGCTTTTTGAAAGAAGGAACAATCAGTTGCAGAGAGCTACACTACAGCATCCTTATCACAATTTTTCAAAGTTCTCTTTGATGGCTTTCTGTCTAGGTTGTTACTTTTGTGGGAGGATGAGGTGGAGGTAGAGGTTATCCCAGAAGCCTTCTATGTTCTTCTTTCTCAACTGTGGGCCTGCAGTCATCAATACCACTGCGGGAGTAGCTTTCTTGCCTTTTACAGTCAACTGGAGCATGGAGCATGGACTTCCATGTGGTTTCTGGTGACAGTATGGGCCACAGATGCTATCACAGTCCTTGGCAGCAGCAAAGGCCAAGGACATCAACATGGCTTCT
>PVIH01007978.1:0-95380 GCA_004025045.1 Sigmodon hispidus
CCTTGCTCCGCATCCTCTCCAACATAGGCTGTCATCTGTGCCTTTTATCTTAGCCAATCTAACAGGTGTTAGGTGGTATCTCAAAGTTGTTTTGATTTGCATTTCTCTGATGGCTAAAGATGAAGAGCACTTTTTCAGGTGCCTTTCAGCCATTCGTAGTTCCTCTGCTGAGAATTCCCTTTTTAAATCTGTACCCCATGTTTTGATTGGGTTATTCAAGGTTTTGGGCTCTAGATTCTTGAGCTCTTTATATGTCTTAGAGATCAGTCCTCTATCACTTGTAGGGTTGGTGAAAATCTTTTCCCATTCTGTAGGCTGTCGTTTTGTCCTATCGACAGTGTCCTTGGCTTTGCAGAAGCCTCCTAGCTTCAGGAGATCCCACTTACTGATTGTTGGTCTTAGTGTCTATGCCACTGGTGTTATATTTAGGAAGTGGTCACCTGTGCCAATTTGTATAAGTGTATTTCCCACTTTCTGAGAAAAGAATTTTAAAAAGAGAGAGAAAATATGCTCTTATACAGTGAATTTCATATTTGGAAAAAAATTAAAGATTACCTCCATTATTCAGATTTATTTTTCTTTACATCAAGATTTTAGATCTTGGAAACAAGCATTGTATGAATAATTTATTATTAAAATAAGTTTTATATTTTTATATAAAATAGGAACTAGGGGCTGGAGAGATGGCTCAGAGGTTAAGAGCACTGACTGTTCTTCCAGAGGTCCTGAGTTCAATTCCCAGCAACCACATGGTGGCTCACAACCATCTGTGATGACATCTGGTGCCCTCTTCTGTATACTGTATACATAATAAATAAATAAATATTAAAAAAATAGGTACTAATTAGGGAATAATGTCAAATTAACTACATTTAAATATTTATCTTCTGATTTTTGTGTTTAAAGTTATTTTGCTATATAAAATAAATGCTAATTTTATGAAATTATTAATTGTTATTCACTAAAAGTTTTTCAAAGTCCAGAAAAGTTTAACAGGATAGCTATGTGTAATTATGGAAGGTGATCTTTATACTTCTTAGATTTAAATGTAGATGCTTGGTTGTGCTTGTGAAACGAAATTATTCTGAATCGCATCATTTAGCATTCCAGTGTTACCCTAGAGGAGAAATCTTTTATCTATAGAGCTGTCAGAGGTAAGTAAGATCATCAAAACACTTCCTCTGCCATAATTTATTTTTGACTTGAAAGAATATAGTATAGGACTCACCCACTCATCCACAGTGAGCTATGCCTATATATGGATTAGATACCCTGCTACAAAATTAAACTAAAGTAGTCCTGCTAGGAATTCCGGGTAAGCTGAGTCCATTTTGGACCTTGTCCAATGAAATCTGTTGAGGGTAAATTCCAGAGATGAATCTCAATTGAAAACTTTTCACCTATCTATATGTGGTATCTTGGTAGCCAAGGTGTCTGAGGATAATGTCACAGCAAGTTCCCAGTGGGGTAATTTAATTTGTTTAATTAAATAATTAGATTGATTTCTCCTGTTGCTTTGGGGTAGATGGAGTAGGAAGGGACAGAGAGGGGAAAACAACTTTGTAAATTTGCTGTTTATTTTCTATTCTTATTGATGTTGTTTTAACTGTCCAATTAATTCATCTGAGGAACTTTTGTAAATCAGGAGAATTTTCAGGAAAAGAGCATTCATTCATTTTGCTCATGGAGGAAGCAATGTAAAAACTACGCTATGTGTTATCTGGGGTAAGATTATGTTGACTTGCAAAATTATGACAGTTTTTAAGAATCCATTGCTTTTGGAAATGGCAGGAAACACACATTCATGTGAGCACATTCAAGGGTGTGCACACACAATCTAAAGTTTGTGCACAAGCTTTAGATTTAATTCTTTGTGAGCTCTCAATTTTTAATGAGTGGAGCACACATATTTAAAAAAGGAGATGAAGAAGCATAAAAATACAAAGAAAAGATTTCTAGACATTTTAGTTTGGAAACACAAGGACCACTTAAGCATTTAAAACAAAATGACCTTATTGCTTAATTCTCATAATTCAGTTCAGGAGCTAGGGAACAAAAAGGCAAAAGTGAAAATTTTTTGGGTAGAAATTCTGAGTGATCAATTGTACATTCATTTGTAAAACTAACTAACTAACTAGATAACTAAGTAACTAGATAACTAACTAACTAAATAAAATAAAATAAATTAAAAAATCTAAAGGTGTAAAATAGGTAAAATAGCTAGTATTTTGTATTTTTAAATTATCTATAGTATTTCTTGTTAACAACTCATTTGTAATAACTCACATTGTTTAGCAAACGCTTTTACAGACAGGAATGTGAATTTTTCTTCTGTCTCTCAACTAAAATGTTTAGAAATATTTTTTATACCTTTCATTTAGACCTCACCTAATTTTTGCATCAATTTTACATTGGAAAGTATCAGTAGCAAAACTACTTAAAACTTTAAATATTTTTTCTGTTTTCAGTTGTGGTCAAGACAAGGAAAGTGCCACAGGAGGGATTACATGCTGTCCATTACTCAGTGCTATTTTGCATTTTGCAAATGCTTTCTTGGCTGATACATACACTTAATTCTGATATAAAACTTAAATCACTCAGTAGTTTGACAAAGGGTTAGTGGCGACCTGAAATACTGAGAAATTTATCTCCAGTTCCTCCAAAGTTAAGAACCAAATTTATAGTTTTTGAGAGTTTGAAGTATAGAATGCGACTTGTGTATCTATGGCAATGCTAGAAGGGTACAAAAAAGAAGCCATAAAAAGAGTTTTATTGGCAAGCAAGCTGAGCTGTCCTGGGGCCCACATCTGGGCTGGATTCACAGCCTGTGTAATCCACTCTGAGAATCCCCATTGAGTTACACAGGGCAGCAATTAGACCCAGAGAAGCAGATCAATGTTTCCCTAGTCTGACAGTTTTACAGTCATTTCTTCTGCCACACACACTCTTTTAAGCATTCATTTGCAGGTTTGCCAGTGAGAACTTTAAGTATTTGAATATGTTCAGTTAAGTGTTCAGTTATGACAGCTAAGTAAATAAAGCTGTGGAGGTCTCTCTTGGCTGGAAGACTCCCAGTCTGACATTCAAAACCAATGAGAAGACATCGGCTTGTTTAAAGAACCCTTACTGTTGGAGTTTGTTTAGTATTTAAAATACAGACACATATTTAGAAAGACGTTTAGATAAAGGAAGCACCCTTGCCTAATTGAATGGACTAATGAAAGATTAAATGAACGAATTTGAACATCAGATTTATACCTGCCTCTGTCAAGTGCTTCCTTATGGGACAGCTCCTTACCCCAGGATCTGAGTTTTATGAGAAGCATAAGCAACTTGGTTTTTCCTTACTTGAAAAGACAGAAATTAATCAAGCGCTCCGGGAACCGTGAATATGGAACGATAGTTGCTTCTGCCTTTATGGTGGCTCCGGGGTTAGGTTATCAGTCTGAGGAAACCAGAGCAGGTAACACCTAAGCTAGCTTTGAAGGATCTGTAGAATTGTGCAGAGGGAGCAGCATTCCCGGAAAAGGGAAGCTGTGAGCAGTAGCAGGAGTAGGCAGTACCTCTGAGAGTTTAAGGGCAGTGGGCACTCAGCCTGTCAAGTGTGAGGTGAGGGAGTGTGAGGGGCATAGGGACCTAGAAGGTGGGCGACAGATGAGGAAGTTCTAATCTCAGTAATTCTCTTGTTTGCTAAACTTCTTTTATTTTTTAACTGTTTGGGGCCATGGATTCCAGAGAATGGAGGTTCTATGCTTTCCTTACTGCATGCTAGAATCACACAAGGAGATAAAAATACTACAGAAGCTCAAGCTTTGCCCCTTAGAGCCCTGCCAAGAGACCTGAGACTTAATACTTTTTCTAAGATCTCCACCTGCTTTCAGTGGAAGGCTGTGTTTCTCAAATACAGTCACCAGGACCAACAGTGTTGGTACTGCCTGAAAATGTATATTTTCTGTCTAAAGTTTAGATTGACTAGATTCAAACTTTTGGTGACTGCTGCAATCTATTTCACCAAACTATTTCTTTTCAGGAGAATTAAGTGCATACTAAAACCTGAACATGATTGCCATGGAAGAAAGCTACTTTTATTTCCCAGAAAAGAAGTGTGTGGAGATCTTTCTAGTCCCATTGTGTTTTCTCTCCTCAGACTGGGAATCCAGTTAAGAACACCCACTCTTCCTAGAGGAAGAACATCCGGGGATTCTATGTAAAACAGAAACAAGATGAACTTTGGCAGTAGAAAGGAGGCCGCTGTAAAGAATGGAGTGGAATGGGGGAAGTGTGAATTACTCGTTCACCATGGAGGTTATTGGGTTATAAAATAAAATAGAATACAGTGACAAATGAAGTGTGGACTGACAGTAAGGGGTGGCAAAGCCAGCCAGGCTCCCCACACACTCAGAGGGAATGAATTCTTACTCAGGAAGAGGTGTTTAAAATAGGTTTGAGATTTAGCTTAGAGGTTTCGACTGTGCGTATCTTCCCATTACAGACAGGAAGAGGCAATGATTTCTCTCACAGCCAACGGTTAGACACTAACGCTTCATTTTGCACTTGATGTTAGCCAAAAGGCTGAGAAGTAATCATCTCTTCATTCTGAAGGGCTGCCTTGTGTGCTGTTGGGGGTACTCATTGGCATTCTTGTCCTCTACCTGGGCCAGTAGCCAGCAACCTTTCTCTCTGCCCACCATTGGGACAATAGAAAATGTCTGCACAAAACCTTTCCTCTCCTCTCCTCCTCTTTTTCATCCTACCTCCCTCTCTTCTGTCTTTTTTTTTTTTTTTTTTTGTAGACCAGGCTGTCCTTGAACTTGCACTAATCTTCTTTCCTCTGCTTTACCACACCTGGCCAGAAGATCTTCCTAATGTGGGCTCTAAATAGGAATACTATTAATTATAGTATTAGTTAGTTATTAATTTAAATGATTATAGTAACATGTTGACTTAAATGGACAAGTACAGATGGTCCTTGCCTCCTTCCCTTCTGCTCTGGCTAGTTCATGCCAACTTGACACAAGCTAGAGTCCTGAGAGGAGAAAACCACAATTGAGAAAATGCTTCATAAGATCCAGCTGTAGGGCATTTTCTTAATTAGTGACTAATGATGGACGGTCCAGTCCATTGTGGGTGGGACCATCCCTGGCCTGATGGGTTCTATAAGAAAGCAGGCTGAGCAAGCCATGGGGAGCAAGCCAGTAAGCAGCATTCCTCCACAGCCCCGGCATCAGCTCCTTCCTTCAGGATCCTGTCTTGTTTGAATTTCTGTCCTGATTTCCTTCAGTAATGAACAATGGCCTGGACATATGAGTCAAATAAACCCTTTTCTCCACAACTTGCACGGGTTGTGTTATTTTATCACAGCAATAGAATCCCTAACTAAGATGGCTTCCTTCCCCCTCTTCATTTCCTCCTGTTCTTCCATTTGACAGAAGACAGAAAACAGCTGAGCTGGGGAAATGTGTTTAACAATATTCTAAAGTTTTGTTGATAGAATTTGCCTCTGAGCAGTGTGACCCTGACAGTATCTGATGATTTGCTTTGGGGCTTGTGGTCTGTTTCTTTTAATTCCTCAAGACCAGCAAGGGGGTCTAGGGAACCCTCATATCAGTAGGATAGTCTTGCCTTGGGATAAGAACTATTTTGGGCAGTAACACATTTAAGAGAGAAGCATGTTTTAGTTAGTAACTTTCTTGGCACGTAACATCTATATGAAGAAACAGTTTCTAAACATTTGGCTGGTGTGTTACCTCCGTTTCTAGACTCTTTTCACAGCTGCATAATTTAGCTGCAGGGCTCTGAGCATCTTATTTGCTCTTTTTAGATCTCCAGTCCATCATTTACACAACGAGTAGATAGGAATCAATAAGCTCTGAGGTTGTTTCGGGCTTTAAAATTCTATAATTGTATGATTTCCTGCCTGCATTATCTTTGTTTGGTAAGAGCTTGCCTTAATCTGATCCATTCCTCAGCAAAATCTCTCAGATTGACTTGAAGCCCTGATTTTGACTCTGGTTCTCACACCTTAGTGTTTATTAGGTCATAAGTAATGAGCTCTGAATGCTTAAGAACTTGCTCAGGTTCACACAGTTAGTTCACTAAAGCCAAAGACAGAGTAAAAACAGTAAAATCAGGCTCCCTAGTTTTCCCATTACAGCATCTGAGAGTGGATGCCACCCATGAAATCATAGGGCTGTCACACAACTGTCCTTTGATAGATCACTAAGCAAATGTAATGAGTGAATTCATTCTTTCTGGATCTCATTTGGATCAGTTGGATTGATTGGCCCTTGGGTCATTACAGAGATTCATGAATGACTTTACTTTGACCACTAGATATTATAATTAGGATAAAAAGTCAGTTCTCTACAATAGTTAGTTGACTCCCATATTTCATTTATTAGTATCTGTATTTGCACTCCTAACTTAAAATGTCCTTTTAACGTCTTTATTTTTATGATTGACCATCACTACTCATAAAGTCAATAGACTGGAAGGATTCCCAGAGGGGAGGACTGGCTAGTGGATAGTCCTAAATAATGGAGCTTGTCTTATGGTAAGTGCAATTTCACTTCTGGCTTGCAAGTTAATTTCAATGGGACTTTTCTTTTCACCTTGTTCAACAATCCCTCCCTACTTGAAATTATGTGCTTAATGAGATACTTGCTTGTGATTTAAAGGTACTTGGCTTTTGCTCTCTGGGTGGTGTTCTGTACATTGAAGTCATGTAAACTATTTTCTAGTTACAAAATTTTGTTCTTCAAGGAACATAACGAGGCGTCTTAGACTAGGAAACAGAGGCTGAGGTGTCGGCAGGCTGACAGCAGGGGAAGTCAGCACTGGGATTGCCCTGAGATAGGAAAACTTATTCTCAACAGCATCTCCAGTACCCATTTGAATACAAAGGAAGGGGAAGGTGGAGCAAAACAAGACAGGGGGTGAAGGAAGGTGCATAGGTGGCAAGATAGAGTGTATGGGAAAAATGACAATATCAAGGTGTAAAAGGGCTGGGGACATGTCACACTCCAGTAAGAGCCAGCTCGAAACCTCTGACAGCAAACACTATGAACAGGACAAGGACTTGAGACTATTTTAGGGCTGGCTGTCATTGTTTCATTTAATTCTTCTCTTTCAGCTTATCAGCACTGGCAGGATTCCCACTTTTTTGGAGAATTATTTAAATGTCCTACATCAGCATTGCTATTTGTAAAATCTGGGATGTTTTAACACTGAGAGGAAAAAACCAGCAGAAACCTCACAATTTCACATCCTTTCTACAACAAAAGATCTTGGGTTTGGGCAAGCATTTTACATTTTATGTGCTTTTTTTTTTTTGTTTCCCATTTGGTGGCTTGCTTAGCACATTTTTTTTTTCTTTAAAAAAAATTCTTCTGCTTAAAAAAAAAAGGTCTGCAATACTTTTCCATACATATGTTCTATATGAAGCTGTTGACAGGCACACTATGTGCCTAAAGAACTTATTTGCATCTTTTGCCTTGGTCAGTCAGTTTATATAGCAAGTGATTATTGCCTTCCAGATCATCTAGGCAAGCCATGAAAACATGGCTTGATTCCCCAAATGGTAACTGATTTCCTTGCTTCTGCTCATTTCCTCTATATCCAGCATGGTACTGGGCTCTAAATACTTCCGGGATGAATCATGACATGCTGAAGCCTGCAAAAAGATAAAAAGAGAGTCATCCCCAAAATCCTCTGGCAGATGGTCAGTTGAAATTTATGCCAAATGTCAGTAGCCGAGGACAAGATATGGGTGTTGCTCTCAGATTTGAGAGAGAGATGACACCCTCATAGTGAAATGTAGAGCAATTGTTCGGTATTCTTAACAGTCCGCATATAATCCTAAAAGATACACATGCTTGGCTCAGTGTGTGCAGTTTGATTCCAGGGATATCACAGGCTTATTTAACAATGCTACCCTTAGAACAACGCTAGCATACTAATCTGTAACTCTGGCTGAGAACACACATTCCTTGATATCTTTTAACTAGAAGGATTGAGACTATTGTTCCAGAAAACCAGGGTAATATTTAGCACGATGGCCTATAATTTTAAGAGGACAGCAGTCTCGGGGGACAGACCATGTATTTAAATCACTCTTCCTTTTGCAAGAGTCTTTCCAACAACACATCCAGTGAAATATCCCTTGCAATTTAAACCTTTCTTTTCCCTTGCTTTCACTGCGCTCTGTTATCACCGCTGCACACTTCAGTGAGCTTGAAAATTGCAGAAGAAAGCCACCCCCCCCAACCAACTCCTAAACCTCTGTGTTTATAGTCAGTTTGCTTCCCTGGATCTTATGTTTTAACACATGCTGTAGTGTTCAGATTGCAAACACAGCGGAGGGATGTTTAAATCCTAAAAACAAACTGTTTTCATTGCAATGTGCAAAACAGCATTCCACGAAGACATTTCAATTAATATTAGCTGAGTGAGGGGAGTCCTCTCTCTGTGGCCTGTTCAGTGTTTGGCCTCTTGCTGCTGAGGCTGCCATCCAGGGTGCTGCCAATTAAATGCCAGCTGTGATCTATTGTTTGCTTCTGACACCTGGGAAGTCCCAGATCATCAGAATCCTGCAAACAGCAGCTGGCTTAGTGGAGGCGGTCAGACTTCAGGGATTCTGAGGTCTCTCAGTGAAGGTAGGGGGCCGTCTTGTTTTAGTTAAGGGAATAGCCCTGAAATAGCCAGCTTAAAACCCAAGAAGACTTACATTAAACAACCCCCAAATTTGGGAAGGATCAACCCAGGCCTATAAGCCCCATAGCCTACTCTAGGTCCCCATAAGGCAGTGCTTTAAAACATCAACAAATGTTGCTAATCCTTGCTTATAAGGTACCAACAAGTCCCTGTTGTGTGTTGTAGGACCCCATGCATCTATAGAAGCTTCTCACTTTGGTCCATTTGTACTATAGTTTAATTTAATTGATGTTATAGGATGAGCTCATTCTCTTTTTGCTTAAAACCCATACTTTTAAAGACAATACTCAATCTGAATTGCAGTAGCCAGTTTTAAGAGCTAGTGTTTATAGAGTGTTTTTTAAGTGCTCTTTGCAGGTTTTGTCACTTCATTTCATTTATCGCTAACAACAAGCTTCATTGTACTATCATACGTGGAAGAAAAAATAGTAAGGAGCAAACATTTCTTTATTCCACCTTCGCATACTATTGTTCTTAAATGGTAGTCCTATCTGATTATGGACTTGAGCTCACCCCTGAGTAGGTGGTGTCCCCTGGCTGATTTCACTGTGTTGGGGTGTTTGGCCAAGTTGCCTCCTTCCTTTATCTTTGTCTAGTTTTTGGAGTCCTGCTGCTTCCTTCTAGACCTCTTGCATCATAAGCACCAGAGGGATAGACACTGCTTCCCGTGTCTTTATTGTGTATTCAACTATTCATTAGCCCCATGTGAATAGCCAAAAGTATCATAGACTATGTTCTGGGAGATACAAAGCCAACGGGACTGACCTGGCCCAGGAAGACTGGCCTCCAAATGTGATAGGTATTTTCTCTCATGATGCTTCTCCACGTCCCAAATCCTTTTTATATGGTTACCCTTCATAGTAGCCCTTTCTTCTATTTATTTTTTCTATCCTGGACTTTTGTCTATCATAGAGTATGTTGATAATATCACCTATGACTTCCTGGTGTTGCTCATTGAAAGAACCATTTATTCTTGATTTAACCAGACTACAATTTCATGTCTCAAGAAGCAAAATCTACTGAGCTAGGCACCTGCCTCAGTCTTTATTAACAGTGGGATCCAAATCACTCGACATAATTTACTTTTGAAGCCATCAGAACGATGATGATACTGTTTGATGATGTTGAGGTCTATTGATTCAATCTACTTGATTCTTCGTGAAGCTACCTAAAATTTCACCAGGAGCTGAACTTGATTTCACAACAGTGGGAATAATGCAATGGTTCAAAGGTGACAATGTGGTAGCTCAGAAGTTAAGAGTGCAAGATGCTCTTCCAAAGGACCCTGGTTCAACTCCCAGCACCCACATGGCAGGCCATAATTGTCTGTAAACTTTAGTTCCAGGGGTTCTGATATCCTAACACATAATGCAGGCAATATATACTAATGTACAGAAAAATAAAGATGAATTTAAAAAGAAAGAAAGAAAGAAAGAATGCCTGGTAGAATTCTGCACTGGAGCCCTCTGGTCCTGGGCTTTGAACTCAGAGATCCAGAGAATCTCTACCTCCCAAGTGTTGGGATTAGCTACTCCCTAACCTTTATGACTTGGCTCTGTCCTCTGATATTTCATGCTATTTTATTGAATAGACCACCACAGGACAATGCTCAATGTGCAAATCTTCCATCAGTGTACATGTTCATTTGAAACAAGGCATCTAAAAAAATTAAGAAAATTGAAAAATGAACTTAGCAAGAAAGGGCATTTTCCCTGCTTTCTTCTGGAGATATTACAATAACACCTTAACTTCTCTGAGATATGAAATGCATTTTATCCCAACTGTCTTGCTCAGAATCCCTGAGCAAGGCCCCTCTGGTCCTGACTTGGGGGCCCATCTGAGCGGAAGAATATGTGTTGGCAGCATTGCTGGAGCTGTGTCACTTTGTACAGAGTTTGATCCAGGATGGGAATTAAAACCATATTTTGCTCTACCCCCTCATCTAGTCACAGTGACAGAAGTAGTCTTTTATAAACAAAAGGCCATCCTCACTTCTTTCCTTCCTCTTCAGAGCTTTTAAAAAAAAAAAAAAAAAAAAAACAAGTCAATTCTCAGAGGCATGAGAGATAATTTTCAAAGGTAAATAAACCAATAGTATCTCCACCCTTCTCCAATAGGTCACGGAGATGCCTCAACATTCTAAAACATTTGTACTAGAATGCTTGACTCTCATGAATTCTAATTATTGTGTGCAGTCTTTTTTCTTTGGCTGTGTTTAATTACATAAACAGGAGGAACATCATGCTTATAAGTCGAGCAAATGGCCACTGTACTAAGATAAAGGTTACTTCATGTATGTTATCCCAATGACAGACCCCTCGAGCTAGAATAATATTCTTGGGGTGCTAGCCAAGTCATTGAGACCTCTCAAGCTTTGACCACTACATGAGGGATTGCTGAGTCCTTGGGATCAAACAAAGGTGTTTTATACCTGTGGGGAATTGTTGGGCATGTCAAATACAGTTTCAAAAGATAGAAAGTTTGTACAGCTCACACAGGCTAATTTTAACTGAAAGTGTCCTGGCATTCCTTTTGAAGATGCTGATACAGCTTCTGACACCATTGGTGATGAGTGGTATGGGACAGCCGCTTCAGGTCTGAGGCTATCAAATAGTGAAAGGGAATCTCCAGCATCTGAGTCCCAGGACACCAGAGTGGCTTTTACAGCCCAGTCTTTCCTGAGTAAGTTGGTTACTTAAAAGGTCATAAGAGAAATTGCTGCCTAAGCAAAGAATAAAGGAGAAACTTCCCAAAAAGACATTCTACATATTACATTGAAATTGATACAATGTGCAGAATTTCTGTTTAAGTCTAATTCACACTAATTTCTCCTAATTGCTTCTCTTTTCCATAGGGATCTATTTGGATAAAGAATGAGGAAACATGAGAATGTAGTTTTGTAGAGAATGCAACTTACAAACTATCTAATTTAAAAGCAGACCTGGCCAGTGAGGCCTCGAATATATACATAATTTATATATGTATATATACAAACATGCACACACTTTTTTGTGTATATATCTATATGTGCACAGACACATATATTTGTGTATATGTATATATATTTGTGTCTGTGCATGTATGTATATAGCCAAGCTTCTTTTTTCCTTTTCATTAGGCTTTCTTGATTGGGTATAAGTGGTAATATTTATTGAAGACCACAGCTGTCAAAAAACTTCCAGAATATACTGGGAAGGAAAAAGGGCCAATAGGCAGATAAACTTCGGAAGTATGTATGCATGTATGTTGTGTGCATATGTATTGAAAGCTATGCACCTTAGAGGTGGGAACTGCTTGTAAACAAAGGAGATGCTTGTAAAAAAATGAATGGCACAGGTTCTAGAGGCAAGCAGAAACCACACCTGTGTGATCATGTAGACATCTCCTTGTACAAAATAGGTGTGAGGCAGTCATCTCCACATCTGTATTTGGACTTCGGTTCCATCCCTTAAATAGAGTTATAAATCCTGTGAAGCTGGATTGATCTTACTTTATAGGTGGCTGTAAAGAGAAAGACCATCCTTTGGCTTTCTTTAAGAAAAACCAAGAAGGCTTTGCAAAAATAGGAGTTGGGAAAGAATGTTTAGGGAAATGTCACCCTGCTCTAAAACACACACACACACACACACACACACACACACACACACACACACACACACACATATGTACTCATGAATGCATGCATACCATGATGAATATGTGCACATACATGTACACGTGCACATATCCACTGCATTTTTCTCTTAAGCTATCCAGAGTGCAGGTTGAAGAAGGTGTCTCAGCCATTTTGGGTAATAAAACGAGCTCATTTTGGCTTTCAGGTCAGGTGGTTCTTTCTGGCTGTACTGTTGACTATCTCTGTGACATTGAACATATTTAATGTCTTTGATGCCAGACTTAATTTGCAAAAATAGAGATAAAAACACATGTTGTTGTAGAAATTAGGGGTAATTAGGTAAAGGATATAATGTCTGGCATTTGATAATTGGTAGCTGTTGCTGTTGATATAACTGATCATACAACTGAGGTGTCAGAAACTACAATCAGGTGGCTCATTGATCTAGAGATGGGCTGCTGCTCTGTGAAGGTGTTTCTACTTCCAGCCTGTGAGAGGAAGGATGCATAAAGGTTCCTTTCCTCTTCTACTCATTTTTAGTCATAGTACACAGTAATGGGCTTCAGTATAGCATCTCCATCCACACCCTGCTATTAATTATCGTCTGTCTCCCTGACTCCCTTTTGTGGCTTATTCTCTTACCCATTGCTGCAAGTGGACATTTTTACTAGCATGTGGTCTAACCAGTCACAAATGAAAATTCTCTGGGGGCATTTCACCCAGTGCATGTAGTTATCTGTTGTTTCTTTTCACACAGAAAAGGGTCTCATCTTTGGAAGGAAATTTGCCCGGCTTTATAGAAACAACACATGTTTCAAGTGTGATTTGCATGTGAGCACTGGTTACCCTCAACTGTAGTTTTTCTTTTGTTTGAGAAAATTTCCCTAGCTTAATGAAAGGGGTTCTTCCTGGAAGAATCTCTCAGATCCTGAGGTAATCTGATAATTTAAAAGTCAGCTCATGCTGGAAGGCCCCGAAGCAAAGAGGCCTACCCTTGGCTATTAGACAATGCCAGGCACACCGAGTTTGTTAACTGTAGCATTTTCTCCCCCCACCCCCCTTTCCCTACCAACCTCAAAAAGCATGTTAACAAGACTACTTGTGATGAATCTCTAGCTATTAGCGTGTGTACAGATGAGCTCTGGTCCTTTCGCTGTGCTATAGTTGCCCGGGGATTCCTAGAAGACAGCAGCCCGCTCTTAACCAGCTCCAGCCTTGGATCCAAGAGCCTGGCCTTCCGCCAGCCCCACTTTTCTTGGACTTCTTACATGACCTCGTTTTTATTTTATTTTGTTATTTTATTTTTTGTTTTGTTTTTATTAGTTCTTAGCACTCTCATTTTTCATTGACTGAAGCACTCTGGGTAGCCGTATTGCTTTCTCACCAACTTAACAAATAAATATTGCCAAATGATAGCACGGGTGGGTCCTCCACCCCAACTCACCCCCACCCGTTCCCACCCGACCCCCACCGGCACTAATTCTGTAAGTAAGCATCAGTTTAAAATCAGCCCAATTGGCTTCTCTAGAACCCTTTGGTTTGGGAGCATCTTTAAATGGGACACTGGCTGCCTAGGTGCCTGCCTAGGCAGGGAGGGGGAAAACCCTATCTGGCTTGAACCTCCACACCGTAGGCTGCTCTTAGCCATTCAGCCAAACCTTGCTGGTGAAAAAGCCTGCTGTGAAAGTTAATGGTTATAAAAAGCACTCATTTACATCTGTTTCAGTGTAGCCATGAAGAGTGCAATTAATTAAGAAGTTTCTGGTGTGGTAAGGATAATCATACAGCAGGAATGCAAACACGTGATTTCCAAAGAGAATTTTATTCCATATGGAATTTTTTCCCCTAACTAAGAATTAATTGCAACTTTAAAGAAGGTTTGATTGTGTCTATGAAAAACATTTTAACTACTGAGGAATTCTAAATGACTTCAATTTAAAATTTTCTTTCTTTACATTGTTAGAGTTAAGAGAGCAGGGCTTTGATCAAGCTTCGAGTTATAGAATTTATTAGAGTCGAGGGAAGGGATAACCTTCAGATGTTTTCTGTGGTGAAATGTTGAAGTTAAAAATTTTAAATGTTTGCAGACTGAAGACATGCTGAGCCATGAGGCCTGAAAGAATAAACAAAATGTGACATGTTTTATTTGGTTACTTAACCCGTGTTTAAAACAGCACAACAAAAATGTATATAAATCATATTTTTATGCCTTTCTGAAAACATGGGCATAGATGTTTGGTGATTACCCTCTATATAGTGGCGAAGGGCCATAGGGCATATAGTTGGTAGTATGTATGCAAATAGCTTTAATTTTTGTATGGCAGCCTCCTTAAAGCTGAAAGCATTTAAACATACACAACATAAATTCAGAGGAGGGATGGTTGTCTTTTTCTGTTGCCATCTGCTACACATTTCAATATTTAGCTGTAGCCCAGCCCCAGCAATGAATAATGCAAAAAGACGAGACGGAACAGCAGAAATGTAGAGTTGAAAGCAAGATTGGTGGAGCAATGATGCTTATGGCTGTGGAGGCAGAGAATGAGGATGTGACATTTGAGGTGGGGGAATGGCATGTGTACCGGCAGAGACCCTCTTTCTTTCTAACAAATGAGGTTACAACAGTTGCAGAGGAAAAAAAATTTCAATCAATAAGGAAGAGCTCTTATCACATGCAACTTTAATTTGATTGGCACGGCATTTCCATTATATGCTAATGAATTACGGATGATGAGAATTGCTGTCTCCTTCTGAGTGCAATTGAACATTCATCAATCAGTTACTTAAATGCCAGGCTGTCTGAAATATTAAAGGAAGTTGTTGCTATTTTGGAGATGAAAGTAAACAAACTCAAAATCTTGAATTAATTGAGAAAAGGATACACGTTGATAAGTAGGATTTGCCAAGTTATTACTTCTCTGAGTGGATGTCAGTGAAGGTAGCCCATCGTCAGTGGAATAAGCGTGTCTCCGCAAAGCTAGGAGAAAAACAAATTCTCTTAAGTGAATCCTGCTTTTCTGTTGACTAGCATTATACAATTATTGACTGTTACTCTTGGGGACAAAAAAGGCTGATCCTAGAATGTAATAAGATCACTCTCAAGCATGCAACACTTTTGACAATGCATGTTTAAAGAAAAGTAACCATGTACTAAAACATTAACAATAATCCCCAAAGTAGTAGCAACATTAAAATTGTCAAGCTGAGTGATAGTGGGCAAGTTGTTCCAACATAAAAATGCAGAAGAAACACAACACTGCACCCTCGAAACATGTGATATAAATTTAACAATTTTTGGTCTTTTTTCACATCAGAAAGATAAAACATTTGAAACGTTATAGTGTTGGATGTGCTTTTTGTCAGTAACACCACCAAAACATGTCTATATTAACTTCCTGTCATCCTTTCCACCTCTTTTTTGTTTGTCTTTAGCATATTTTAATTTTTTTTAGATTTTTTCATAGTAAGTAGTGGGTTACTGCCAATCCACATGTACAGAAATGGGATATGAAGGTAGGTGCTAAAATGCTTCTTTAGTTGTTGAGATGTGGTCAGGTTTAAGCACATAGAATATGGCAAAAAGTATCCATTTACAAACTTTTTCTAGTATAAAAATTGATTTGTTACCACTTCTCACATCTGTTAGGATGGTTACTATCAAAGGAAATAGAAAAAATAACAGGTGTTGGCAAGGATGTGGAGGAACTGGAACCCCGTGCTTGGGGTAGGAATGTGACATGGTGCAGCTGCTGTGGAAAAACATCACAAGAGTTCTTCAAAGCAGTGAAAAGTAAATGATCATAACTGTGTGATCCAACAAGTCCATTCCAGGCTGTTACCCCAAAAGATCTGAAAGCAGGGTCTTGATAAAGTGTTCTTGGTTCAAAGTGTCACTTATACCAGTCACAAAGGGGGTAGCTCAAGTTCTCATTGGTGGGTACTGGGGGGGGAAATCAGTGCAGAACAACTATTCAGCTTTAAAAAAAAGGATACTCTGGTGCATGTCACAGGGTTATGCTCTGTGGAAATAGATGGTCACAAAACCAACATGTCTAAGGCTGGCTGGAGGAGGCAAGGAGAGTTACCTACTAATTACCTGATAGATACAAAGTTTTGATTTGGAAAAGGGAAGAGTGGTCAGCCTGAAGAGTTGGCTGGGTAAGAACTTGCTGTGCTTTGTTCCCTGTCTCTCTGATACTTCAAACTATTTTTATTAAATATATGATGTATTGTCACTGTGATTGAATGATTACATGAGTATTCTTAATGACACTGAGCTTATAGAATAGGGGGTTCATAAAGCCAAATTAATTATGGGCTGGAGAGATAGATGGTTCAGCTATGAAGAGTGTCCACTGCTCTTGTGGAGGACCTAGGTCGGCTTTCTATTACCCACTGTAGGCAACTAACAACTCCCTGCTTGTTAACTCCAGCTCCAGAAAACACCATGCACTGAAGAAACCTCTCAGAGCATGGACTCACATAATCCATGTACAGACACATATGCAGACACATAATTAAGAATAACTCCTAAGTCTAATTAATTAGGAGTACTAGTGCATAACCCAATCTATGGTGCAACTCACTACAGAACTCAGGCTAGTAGTAGTAAATTTTTATTCCTTTTTGACTCAATCTTCTAGGGAGTGAGATGACAGGTCTGTGGCCATGACACTCAACTTAATGTGGTAATGTTCCACATTATATAATTTATACATAGAATTAAAAACTAAATTTACAAAAATGATTTCAAAATGGGTTTGTTTTGACTGAATGGATTTGTCTATTGGAGTGAGGTCTGCTATGCTTTGTTAGGGTGGTTATTGCCAGAGAGTTCTTGGTGACAATAATGAGGATCTTCCACAACCAGATACAGTTGACTTTTGCTGTTTGAACAGAGGATACCTCTTTTTGAAACACTTTTTTTAAATGTTATTTTAACTTGTTTCTTTTTTGTAACTTGTAGTAAGTAGTGTGGAGTAGCTGAGTTTGAACCTGAGGCCTAGAGTGCTTCAGAAACAGCTAGGATCCTGGATGACTTGAGCAGCATTAATCCTGTAGGTCTGAGAACGATCATTACATTTAAATGTCACCAGGGAGTGAGCTTGGAATTGTGGTTTTTTTCTTTACCTGGGGAATTACATGTTTTTTGTTTTGTGTATGCTTATATGTATATATATTTGTGTGTGTGTGTGTGTGTGTGTGTGTGTGTGTGTGTGTGTGTGTGTGTGTAAGTCAGAGGACAACCTACCATTGGTTGTCATTTCACAGGCTGCTTTCTACAGTATTTTTATGAGATAGATTCTCTCTTTAGCCTGGGACTCCCCAGATAGGCTGGACTGGCTGGCTTGTGAGTCTCAGAACTCTCTTTGCCTCCCCAGAGTGGGGATTACAAGTGTGCACTACCATACTTGACATGAAGCCCTTTTTCCTCCCTCTATCCCTCCCCATCCCCCCCCCCAGCAGGCTGCTATTCTATAGCTCAGGCTAGTCTGTGTAGTATGGCACCATTCTTGCTCATCATGGGGCTTTTGAGAAGAAGAGAATCATGACTTGACATGACTTTAAAAAGTATACAAAGTACTCTTTAGGAAGAAAATAAGATGTAAAATAGAATTGAAATTACTTTTTTTTTTTAAAATGTGTTTTTGTTCCAGGAGGAATCCTGGAACAAAAATACATTTAAGGGCAGGAGATGGCTCAGCAGTTATGGCACTGACTGTTCTTCTGGAGGACCTGAGTTCGATTTCCAGCATCCACATGGCAGCGAACAACTGTCTGTAATTCCAAGATCTGACACAGTTACATAGTTATATATGCAGGCAAAACACCAATTCACATAAAATAAAAATAAATATATTTTTAAAAAGAATGTATACCACTCTCACGGTAAACCAGAGCTCATTCTTTAGCAGCTGTATCAGGTGGTTCATGACTACTTGACATTCTAATTCCAGTAAAATGTACCTGGCCTGGCCTCCTTGTTCCCTCAGACTCACATGTGTACACACACACACACACACACACACACACACACACACACACACACTTTAAAATATGCAAAAGTGCTATATAGCTAAATGCTACATGGAATTTAAATTAATTGGGTTTTGTTAAGAAAAATAAGGGCAATAGTTGATGTAGTTTGAAGGTCTAAAAATTAATCAGTAATATTCTATCAGTTTTAATTTTCTGCTTTGTTCACTGCTCTATGGATATATAAAATATCAACTTGAACATAAGTTCAAAGTTTTTATTAGTGAAAGGAATACTAACAGAAACACACAAATATAGGCACATAGATACACACAGAGATGCATATTCAGAGATACATACACACATACACAGATACACACATAGACACACAGATACATACACATACACAATCACACACACACACAAACATATGCACAAAGATACACATACACACATACCAAGACAACCTATGCAAACCTAAGGCAGAAGAAAATATTTTTTATATTTTAGTGTATTTGAGAAATATCTGAATAAAAGACATTTTCACTGTCTAGCTAATTTGTTTGTTGATGTCAGTGATTCAGCCTTTATTTATAGAGTCCTGTGTGAGCCTAGGTTACTTTAGCATCTGGGTCTGTGACTACCCCGGAGGTACAGCACATAATACATAGCAGTCTTTGACACACACTATAATTTGCAAATCACCTCCAATCTGATTTGGACAAGAAAGATGCCTTGAAGATCAGGAAGAAACATGACTGGCTAGGATATTTTTTATCTCAACTTTTAATTGTTAACATTATTAATTTAATAACTGATAATAAAACACACCCTCTTCCCTGCTTTATAGTTCAGGTTGTATTACAGAGATCATCTGGTAATATGCCTTGTATCACTACACAGACACGCTGGTACTACTTTTGAATCTGCGAGCCTGTTTAAGTGACAGCTGATAATGTATTCAGTATTAACTATGATGCTTCAATGTAACGTATTAACAAATGGTGTAGGTAGCTTGACCCTGAAGATTCCAGTGTTGATGCAAGAACAGAATCAAGCCTGTCTACTATCTCCTTGAGAAAACTTTCTTCATTTAAGAGTAACTCCTTTTTTCTAATTCAGTCTGGTTGGGAAGTATGGTGAACTAGAAAAATGTAGCCCATAAAAGCAGGGTCTGCACATGTTCTCATGTACTTGGTGAACATTATAGAACAGCCTGGTTCTAGAGTACATTAAAACCATAATATGATAAAAGTCATCTGCCTTAGATTCTGATAAGTCCTACCAAGGCTGTCTTTTCTGTGACTCACAATGCTCACTTAAGTATCATTTTAGCATAAGGTTTATCAGATACAGAGCTTATTATAACTTTCATGGCAGCATTCAGAGAATTTTGCTTGGAACATATCACACAATTCTGTTAACTGATAACACAGCTGAAAATATGCTAGGTCTGGTGGGTAATTTGAATGAAACTTTCTTAAATGTGTTGAAAATCTTGACAATAGTTTCCAAGTTATTAAAATTTCACATTCTGATGTCTCTACTTGGTACAAAACAGTGCCTAAATGTATATGTTAATTTTACATCTCAATGATAATGCTTTCTCATAGAAAAATATACTTATTTCATAATTGACTAAATATATGTTATATACCAAAGTAAATATAATCAAACTTATGACGCTCAAAAATGATAGGCTTTTTTTGGTGACATTTTACCTGTGAACTACTGAAATAATTTTTCTTTGCTTAAAGTTTTATTTCAAAAGCAACAAGTCCCCACAAAACCCCCAAAACTGCCCAAAATAACAACTTGTGAAGAAACACACCTTTGTAAGTGGCACCTACCAAGCTGTTTCACATTTTGCCACAGAAGAGCACAGATATCTCAGCCTTGCTCTTCCATATTCCTAAGCACTCTTATGTATATCTATCTATCAAGCACTACACATTTCTTGGTGCAACAAATTTCTTTGGTCCCTTTATCTGCATTTGTGGCTGTTCTTTAGGTTAGTATCTTCAATTTTGTATAAGGTGTTGCAGTCTGGAGGACTCCTGAAAAAAAAAAAGTTCTACCAATGACTGAATTTGCGTTTTGCTTGGTGGCAGACTTTTTGGATTCTATTGGTGTGGTGGACCCTCTTCATGTTCACAGCTGCTTAATGGTCATTTACATTTGGGTCCACTGTAGTATATGCCTTCATTTATCTAAAATTATATTCCACCATATTGCAATGTCTTCAGCTATTTTACATCTTCTCATATTGGAACCTAAAGTTACTCCTACTTTCTAACTTCCTGTCTCTATTGAGAAGGATGCAGGGCTGACCATATTCAAATATCAATTATTTCTTTAGTTTATGCTTTTCAAAGTGAGATTGCAGGTGGAGAGATGGTACAGTGGGTGTGAGTCTTTGCTGGGCAAGTGTGTGGACTTGGGTATAGATTCTCAACAACCAG
This sequence comes from Sigmodon hispidus, assembly GCA_004025045.1. Lineage (NCBI taxonomy): Eukaryota > Metazoa > Chordata > Mammalia > Rodentia > Cricetidae > Sigmodon > Sigmodon hispidus. The sequence continues at coordinate 20,764 of PVIH01007978.1, forward strand.
GTAAAAAGCCTGCTGTGGTCATAAGCCAGCAATCCTGGTGTTGGGGTAGACACAGGAGGATGCCAAAGCATTTTGGCAAACAGCCTTGATGAAAAGTGAGCTCCTGGTATGGTGAGAGACCTTAAAACAAGGCAGAGCAAGATAAAGGAAGATAACTCTTCATGGGCATATGCACTCACACATGCACAAATGCGTATATACCATGCACCACTCTCTCTCCCTCTCTCTCTCTCCCTCTCTCTCTCTCTCCCTCTCTCTCTCTCTCTCTCACACACACACACACACAATGACATTGCTTAGTTGTGAAATATTACATGTTTTAATCTGTCACAGATACTGCAGATTACTCCATAATACAAATTTAGCGGCTTATAAATTCAGAGAGTTTATGAGTCACAATTCCAATCTGTTTGTTTTTTCTATGCTGAGTATTGAAAACATTATTATAGTTTTAATTAACTAGTGTTTAGAAAGCATTTTCATATATATACATATATATGTACACTCTGAAAATTATTTATTTAGTCTATATCTGTTTTTCACTTGAGATGTCTGAAATGTAAAATATTAACTCCTTGTATTCAAGTTGTCCTTTCAAATCCCTTGACCTTAGACCTTGGTTTACAGGAGTTAGCAGTTTTCATGCGAGGAAGGCCTCATCTGCATGTCTTCTTAGCAAGAGTGAAATCCATGCTGTGATTGATACCTTTTGGGTGTATGTAACAACACAAGAGGCAGTAGCAAGATCTGCTAATAAGTTGGATCAAGAACTACTTACTATAGCTTAAGCAACTGCTCATGCCACATGATGCTAATTCATCCCTTGTTAGCAAATGTGTCAGAGAATTTCTGTATGCAAAGCACATTTGTGCCTAATGTGCTTAAAGCACTGACTTCCATCCCCCAACAACACGCAAAACAAAAAGAATGAAAGAAAAGCAGTGTGTGTGTGTGTGTGTGTGTGTGTGTGTGTGTGTGTGTGTGTGTGTTAGGCAAGATCTCTACCATGATCAAAAATCCCACGGTGTTGTGATAATGTTTCCATCACCTACCTACACTAGGTATCTTGTTCTTAATTGAACTTTCAGTCAATGCCTGATGTGAGCATATTGTGAGGATAAGCCAATGGCTCAAATTAACATGCAATGGTTTGCAGAAGTTTTTCTGAATTTTAACTCATAAAACTTTCTACATCTTTCTCTTTGATGATCATACACCCCCAAATACCATATTAACTATACAGCTGTGTATCTCTTAAGTCCTTGTTAGTGCTTTGGTGTGGTATTCACCTGATTTTCTTTGGAGTCCACACTTACGTAGTTCATGTAACAAGTACATCAGACATCAAACCAACTGCCAATATATGTCAATCCAAAGCTTTTATAGAGATGTTGGGTTTGGGACTTCCAGTCATGACCTTGGGACTCATCTATTCAGGTGTCCACAGATCTTTTGCAGCCTATCAGATAGACTGCACTCATTATGCAAGGATCCTGCTTTTTCGAGAATACTGGAGGCTGAAATTACTTTTTTTCTCAGACTAGTAACTATACATGGACACACCTATGAAACTAGGAGCCCTTACAGTATAGGTGAAAAGAAAAATGACAAGATAAACCCACGTCTTAAATTAGGAACCAAGAGCAAGGAAGATCTACTCCTTACTTCAGGAAGTAATTCAAGCTTTAGAGACACTGAACCCCACCCATTAGAAAAATAAACATCATGAATAAGACACTCTTGTTAAATGACTTGTAAAACATCTTTCTGGATACAGGAGTGAATGAGAGGGAAGAGTGGGTCAGACAGACCAGAAAGGATCTTGTCAATGATAAAGCACAGACAGAAAAAAAAAAAAGTTTTATTGCTGGGAACCGAAGCTGAAATGTTCATAGACATTTATGTTAATGATCCCATCTGTAAGGCTCTCAAAGTCTTTTCATTCATGTTTTGCAATGTAAGTTGAGCTTTGTTGCAATTAGGGAATAAGATGCTAATTTACAAATATCCTCGGAATGTTGTGCTGAGGTTTGTTTTGCTTGCTGAAACTGAGTGTATTGTTTTGATTAAACACTGGCCTCACACTTGTATATACTGGCTACTTACTGCATACAGGTAACTTCATGCTAGATGTGCAAGGGAACCAAACATGAAAATGATTGGCTCTGCCTAAATAAGTTTATAGGATAATAAAATGGTTAAACACGAGGCCTTAGACTGATGCTGCTTGAGTTTGGTGACTAGTTCTTTCTCTCCTCCTCTCTAATTTTTAGTTTCTTCTACTAGAAAAAGAGAATAATAATAAGGTTATAAAACAATAAATAGAGTATATGGAGAGCATCTGGCATTGTTCCTAGGACTAGGTACCCACTCAGTAAACATGACTGTCATCATTATGATAATGACTACTGTATTACTTTCACTACTACCGGGCAATGTATGAGCCAAGTGACTGCCAGCTTCCAGATCACCCCTCTGAGGAATGTAATTGGTTGAAGCTGTTATCTGCTGCTGCCGAAGAGGCCATGTGACCCTGCTTTCCTGACCATGACAGATTGGGTTGAGAATTGGTACCCAAGTAAAAATGGTTCTGAGTTTTTTCCTTGTTGATGGATGTTTGAATAGACCTTTTGTCAGCCAAGACAAAAGCAGCCCATTGACAGAAGAAGCTTTGAGGCTAGGTGACCCACCTGTGGCTATGCAGGCTTTGTTGCTTGGATCCCACTCTGTACTCATAGGTTATACACAGTTCTTTTTTTTTCCATGTTAAGTGTATTTATTTATTTATTGATTGATTGATTGCATTTTTTATTATGAATAAAGTCACATTTTCTATCCGTGTATATCCTTATTCAAGGTCCTTTTCCCCTCCCACCCCTCCTAGTCACTCTCTTTTCTCCACATCTCCCTATCTCCTCCCCAGCATGGGCAGGAGGTCCCATGGTCCCAATATTGCTCAGTTCAGCATCCACTCCTGGCAGATCCAGTTTCCTCCCCTCAACATCAAGACTGAGTCAGGTGTTCCTCTAAAGGGAGTGGGATTCAGGGTGTCAGTCCAAGGTGTTTCAGATGCCAAGCTGTTCAGTGGTTGTGGTTTGCAGCTTGGACATACTTTGCTTTTTGCTTTTTTTTGTTTAGAGTCCACTAATGAGTGAGTACATCTCCTACTTATCTTTCTGGGTTTGAGATACCTTGCTTAGGAGGATATGCTCCAAATCCATCCATTTGCCTGCAAATTTTTTTTTGAGTTAATAATCTCTTTATTGATATAGGGTCCCTGCCTGACTATTTTTTTTATTTTACAATGCCATCTTTATCTTTTAAAAAGATACATCTGATGTGCAATAAAGATAAGAAAGATTTCAGGACCACATTTGTAAAAGTTGCGTTGAATTCTGATTATAAAATCATTGCTTTTCCTTTCTTCTCCCATGTTGTCATCTGGAGTTTATTTAAGAAAATACATTTGCTTTAGGCCCATAAAGAGGAGAAGAGAACTGATGAAAATCAGTTCTTCATATTTACATAATCAACTACATATCTCACCTCAATCCTAAAACAGATCTGTTTTCAGATTGCCTGCAAATTTTAAGACATCATTTTTTTTTTTTCTTACTGCCGACTAGTACTCCATTGTATAGATGTACCACAGTTTGTTAATCCATTCTTCTGTTGAGGGGCATCTAGATTGTTTCCAGGTTCTTGCTATTACAAATAATGCTGCTATGAACATAGTTGAGCTAATGCCTTTGGAGTGCGACTGTGCATCTTTAGGGTATACACCCAGAAGTGGTATTGCTGGATCCTTGAGGAGTTTGATTCCCAGTTTTCTAAGGAACCACCATACTGCATTCCAGAGTGGCTGAACAAGCTTACACTCCCACCAACAATGGAGGAGTGTTCCCCTTGCTCCGCATCCTCTCCAACATAGGCTGTCATCTGTGCCTTTTATCTTAGCCAATGTGACAGGTGTCAGGGGGTATCTCAAAGTTGTTTTGATTTGCATTTCTCTGATGGCTAAAGATGTTGAGCACTTTTTCAAGTGCCTTTCAACCATTTGTAATTCTTCTGCTGAGAATTCCCTTTTTAGTTCTCAACCCCATTTTTTCATTGGGTTATTCAATGTTTTGGGCTCTAGATTCTTGAGTTCTTTATATATTTTAGAGACCAGTCCTCTATCACTTGTAGGGTTGGTGAAAATCTTTTCCCATTCTGTAGGCTGTTGTTTTGTCTTATGGACAGTGTCCTTGGCTTTACAGAAGCTTCTCAGTTTCAGGAGGTCCCACTTATTGATTGTTGATCTTAGTGTCTGTGCCACTGGTGTTATATTTAGGAAGTGGTCGCCTGTGCCAATTCATAGAAGGGTATGTCCCACTTTCTTTTCTATCAAGTTCAAAGTGGCTGGGTTTATGTTGAGGTCTTTGATCCACTTAGATTTGAGTTTTGTGCAGGGTGACAGGCTTGAATCTATTTGCATTTTTCTACACACTTCCATCCAGCTATGCTAACACCATTTGTTAAAGATACTATCTTCTTTCCATTGAATATTTCGGTCCTCTTTGTCGAAGATCAGGTGTTCATAGCTTTTTGGGTTAATGCCCGGATCCGCAATTTGATTCCATTGATCCACAATTCTGTTTTAATGCCAGTACCTGGCTGTTTTTATTACTGTAACTCTATAATTATACACAGTTCTATAACACTGAAGGAACTAGTCTGCTTATCTGTGCCTTCCTCCCAGTAAGTGCAGCTCAGTGTGCTCACCTCCCAGTCCTATGGTGAAATAATCTGTCTCCCAAGCATCACTATGGCAACACATTCTTTGGGGCACCTGCAGATCTGTGAGAGACTGAAACTCCTAGCAGCATTATCATCTGCCATTTGAGAATGACTGTGTTAGAAAAGCTATCTATTGAAATGCTGTGTATGCGTAGGAGATAGGGTGAAGAAGAATAAACCGGAAGCTTCCCCTGTTCCAACAAGGCGTTTTTTTAAATACCACAATGACAGGCTAGTGAGCTACTCAAGTATGACTCTTCATATTTCTCCTTATTAAGGTTCAAGATTATTCTAACACTGGAAGCATAATTATACTGACAGAGATTTATGAATATTCATTATGGAATACAAGTTAGGCTGCTGACACACAGAAATCCTCTAATACAGTGGCTGCAAAGCACAAAATTTTGTATTTTTCTCACCTTGGAGTCCCAAGATGGCAGGAATACATTCTGTATTAGTTATTTTTCTAATGATATGACCAAGACAACGTATAAAAAGTGTTTAATTGGGCTTTTGGTTCTAGAAGCTTGGAGTTTATGACTGTGGAGTGAAGGCATGGTAGTAGGAACAGCTGAAAGCTGACATCATACATCACAAGAAGGGAAGGAGAACTAACTCTAATGGCAAGAGTCCTTTGGAATCCCCAAGCCTGCTCCCAGTTACATGCTTCCCATAGCAAGGTCATAGCTCTTTTTTCTTTAATAATTTGTTTGTACTTTATATGCATTGGTGTTTTGCTTGCATGTCTATCTGTGTAAGGGAGTTGGATTCCCTAGAATAGGAGATAAAGACAGTTGTGGGCTACCAAGTGGGTTCTAGGAATTGAACTTAGGTCCTCTAAAAGTTGTCTTAACTGCTGAACTATCTCTTCAACCCCCCAAAACAGCTACCAGCTGGGGACTAAGTATTCAAATATATGACCCTCTGAGGTACATTCTCCTTCAAACCATTACATTCCACTCCATGGTCTTCATAGGCTCATGGCTATATCATAATACAAAATGCATTTACTCCAAATTCAAAGGCTCCCACACTGTTTCAGCTCTTTTAAAGTCCAAATTTTAATGTCTGTTGTGAGATTCAGGCAATCCTTAACTGTAACCCCTTGTATAATAAAAAAAGGCAAATTACATACTTGCAACATATAATGGCACAGGATATATATTAGCATTAAAAAGAGTCTTAAGTTTACTATTACTGTGACAAACACCATGACTAAAAAGCAAGTTGGGGAGGAATGGGTTTCTTTTGCTTACCCTTCCATATTACTTTTCATCATTGAAGGAATTCAGGACAGGAACTCAAGCATGGCAGGAACCAGAGGCAGGAGCTGATGCAGGCCACGAGCAGGAGTGCTGTGTACTGGCTTGATTCCATGATTTGCTTAGCCTGCTTTTCTATAGAAACTAGGGTCACCCGTTAAGCTCTGCCCACTGTATTCAAACCTTTATCTTGTCTCTCTTTCACCTTCCTGTGAGAACCAGTAGGGTCAGGCCTGTCACAGCAGCAGCCACTTCCTGGTACCCATTTCTGGATTAGTTCTCTTTTTATTGCTGGCATAAGACAATGGGCAAGGCAACTTATAGAAGGTAGAGTTTATTTTGTGTTAATGTTTCCAGAGGGAAAAGGGTCCACTATGGAGAGATAGCATGGCAGCAGGCAGCAGACATTTTGCCCAGAGCAGGAGCTGATAGCTAATAGCTTTAATCATATGCAAGAGACCTAACTTGAAATGTACAAGTCTTTTGATACCTCAAAACCCACCCCCAGTGACATATTTCTTCTAGCAAGGTCACACCACCTAATTGTCCTCAAACAACCACCATTCAGGGACCAAGTATTTAAATGCATGAGCCTATGTGAGACATTCTCATTCTAACCACCACAAATGATTGAAACCCTTGATTTAAGCCTTCTCAGAGCCATTTATCTGCTATCTTCCGGGACATTGTTATTATCTTCATGGTCTGTGCTGGTACCAGTCCATCTGAATTAAGGCCAGAAAATAGGGCAATATGAGTGTGGATAAAGCATGGACACCAGAAATGGACCTGCAGATCAGTTCTAGAACCAACAAAGATCATTTCCTTTCTATTCCATCACTGAGAACTTAATATATGGTTGTTCATAAGTACAAGACAAAAAGGCCGGGAAATAGAATCCACTTAAGTCACTGTGTATCCCACCTGGAGAATGGTTTTTCTGGTGGGCAGAGAATAGCTTCACCATTGAGTCCTTATTGAAAATCATATCACAATTATAGTTTAACATTAACTATGATCAGGGGACTGTAAAAGAAAATCAGCCTTCACTGAATTCTTAGATAAGATGTTTTATGGCTTATGAAGATTAAAACTTTATATTCAAGCCACTCATTTACACAGGTATTCATCATTTTATCTTGATTATGTTTTAGGGGTTGATAAAGTAATAATCTAAGTATGGAGCATGATATGGAAAACAATAATGGGAGGTTTGACATAAGGTTTGGCATTTTGGTTTATGATATGGATTATCTGAAATTTGGTGCTGGTGGTACGTGTGACCTTGTACAACTTGTTTAACACCTCTGGGGTTCATTCTCTTAGAGATTTTAATACTACAGTTTTGTCAGCACCCAAAACAGTTCTCTGCATCTAATGGTTGCTCAGAAAATACTTTTGAAATAAATGTAGACTTTCCAAAAGTGCAATTTGATAATTATTAAAAATAAATTTGTACTAAAATTTATAGAGAAATTAAAAAAATAATTTTAGTGAATATTTATTTTGAAATATTTTATACTATGAATTAAAAATTTTTATCTAGTTCCTTATTTAAAATGTAATATCTTATCATTAAGTTGTTTGACTTACATATTCTTTCAGCGTTGTTGGAATGAAGATTTTGGGGAAAGTATTTACTGGTCTCAAGACTTCAGTTTCTTTCATATAATTTTAATCATGACAGTTTTAAAAATCAAATCCATGTTTGTTTAAATATTTACTTCCTTTTGCATATGTTTGAATCACATATGAGGTTTTAATTAGTGGCATTGCTTTCTTGCTGCTAGATGTATTGTTTTGGCATTGGACCAAAACCAAAACAGAATGATCATAGTGTAATCTGTGGAAAGGGAAGAATATCTCAATGGACTTTGTAGTTCAACCACTTATAGCCAAGAGAACGTGGTAAGGCAAATAGAGAATACTTAGTTTCTGTTTATGAGAAGACAATTATGTTTATTTATTTATTTTTGCTTAATCATCCTATGTAGTAGTACTTTTGCTTGGGGCATCCAGCTTACAAATAGTGACACAGAGACTTATTATTAATTATGAATACTTGGCCTTAGTTTAGGCCTAACTATTGGTCATTGAGCTTTTTATTACAGCAATCACAGTAATACATCTTCACACAATGTACAAATATCCCACAACATTTTCTCCTTTTGTCTAAATAAGAAGAAAAGTATAGAGCATATCTGAAATCTGGCTAGAGTAATCTGTGAGGCTGGACCACCTCAGCTAGCAGCTTTGAAGTTGTTCTGAATGCAAATTTTGAGGAAATTGCAACAGAGGCATTCTGAGAGGCTGGATCATCTGGGCTACTTGTTTTTATTGCTGTCTGCTTTCTTTTTTTCAGAAACACACAGACTTTTAAAAGTAATATATATATATCTGTATAATACAGTTATGGAATGTGTGATATGCACAAGTCAGCTAATTTTTTTCTATGTTTGAGTAGGTAAAGAGACATCTGTTAACTTTATAAGTTTACTTGCACTGTATAACCAAACCTCTATCCATGTCATATGAATGGATGACATGTAATAATAAGTCATGTGGACTCTGTATCCAAAAGAATTTATCATGTCTCATTCAACTTCAGAGTTATTCCCATATCAAGGAATTACCTGTCTTGTAGTTTTTATTTGGTTTCATATATACACACATGCAGACATGCATACATACACACACACACACACACATATATATATATATGTACACATATATATGTCTGTAACTAAGATTTTCAGAAAGTCTCCCCTCATCAAACATGGTCTTTATTAATTTTGAAAAAATAGATAGCTTTTTGTTTCTTGTGGAAACAAAAGCAAAACCTCTTCCCCAACACAATATATATTCTGACTTCTATTCTGAAGTTAAGACATTCTTAAAATATATAGATTGGTTTAATTTAGCAGTTTCCTTAACCCAATGTCTCTCAGCATCTGTTGTTTTTTGTACATTAGCATTTTAAAAATTCATAGTAAACAAAGCACTACACAGAATCCAGACACCCTGCATATTTCCCATCTTTATGTGGCTTATTTTTTATATTACTTTACATTCTCTTTAAAGACTTATTATTTTTAAACTATTTTTAATTTTTTTTAATGACTGTCTATATCCATTTCTTTCTTCCTTCAGCACCTAAGCTACCTTTTGAGGATTTTTTAAATGTTTTATATGTCTGGACCTGACTATATTAAGTGCTTATAGCATTCTTTGACTGTATGAAACTAATCTAAAATTGTCATGTCAGCCACTGGGTGGCTCAGCTTAGTGCATGATTGTTGTACATGATGCTGACAGTCATCTCTGTCCCCTCAGGTCTTTCAGAAGTGGTGGGAGCTGAGCCTCTGTATGCCTTGAACATCAACCTACTTGAGAGGCTTTGACACTAGGAAGCCACATGTTGCTCCTTGTTCAGAATTTTTCTTAGTTTTCAGGCTTTATATTTGGATATTTGAGTCCACACATTGGATGCCATATGTAGTCATTCTGTCTTGTTGGGACTACTAGGCTGCAAATAATGACACAGGGACATTATTAATTATGAAAGCCTAGCCTTAGTATAGGCTTGTTTTTAACTAGCTCTTATAGTTTAAATTAATCCATATATTTTAGCCTATGTTCTGTTATGTGGCTTGTTACCTCATCTCACTATACTTCTCATTCTGCTTTTTTGTCATCATCTGGCTGGCGACTCTGCCTCTCTTCTTCCCAGTGTTCTCTCTCTGCCTGGAAGGTCTATCTCTAGCTCCTGCCTAGCTATTGGCTGTTCAGATTTTTATTACACCAATAACAACAATACATCTTTACATAGTGCACCAATATCCCACAACAAACATGAGTTCTTTCTTCTTTTAAATTACATCTGTACAAATTAGACTGTATATTACACATGAGACCATCGCAACTCAGGCAATTTCCGTGGAGAAGATTAAGTTTTTAAAGGTAATAGTCTCATATTTTTGTGTGTGATGTGACCACTGATTTCGTCTGTTAAAGTCATGTTCTTTAGTTAAAATTTTGTGATAGAAGGAGCATTATAAATTATTCGCAAATGTGAAAGTCAGAGATTTTATGCCCTGAATTTAAGAAAGGAGCTTACTTTGAACACTGTTCAAAAAAAGATCTCAAGAAAGTAAATAAGACAAATGCTTAGGAAACAAACTAACTAAAAAAAACAATTAAAATTTTAGTCTTTGGAAAAAAATTGCACTAAGAAAATTAATAAAAAATAGCTTACTGGCAAACTCAGCTGAGATTTCTAATCCCATCATCAGAGTATACACATTAATCGTAACATTTTCTTCATATTTCAACAAATCAAATACTTTGAGGAGTAATTGAAAAATACCAAGGAACGTAAGAGTGTATGGCAGATCACAACCAGTATTTTACAAGTTGTCCTGCCAAATGAATAACTGTGTTGGGGAACCCCACTAGGTAAAGTCCATGGAGTGGTCCTACTAAACAAAATCCATCCCACCAGGTGAAGCCTGTGGAGCGACTGACTGTGGATACCACTTATTTTTTGTCTGTAAATCTTTCAGCTGCCACTGCTATGCCTCCCTATTAATAACAGCTGTGGGGTTCTTTCCACAGTCCTTTGGTAGTGTATTTTATATAGTTGGACCCATGTATAGTTGTAGATGGTTGTTTGGTGTATAGAAATAATATCAGAATATTCTTTACTGACACAGGAATGTATTTTCAGTCTTATAGACAATTAATTTTAGACTTCAGAACAAATTTAGACAGACTAAACTGCCCCTACAGAATATACACAAAGACTAATTCCCAGAAGTTGTTTATTGCTAAATCAAGGCCAGGCTGTTCTGAGACATTACCCCCTTGCAATAGTTGACTTTCAGCATGTACCTTGACTACTTAAAGTTCATTCTGCTACTGTTATTGTTATGACCTGAATTTCAGTGTCATTTTTTTGTCCGGGAAAAAGTTATGTGTAAGGTCAAGCATTTACACTGGCTGGTCTTTGTGACCTTACTGAGAAAAACTATGTGACTTCATATGTTATAAGAATGGGTTGGGCCCTGAAAATGTAGCATATAATTGTTTAGAGTTTGGCTAAGGTAAAGGAGAGCATTAATGTAGGGGGGAAGAGGGAAGGGGAAATGAGTGTGTATGAATGAGAGTGTGTAAGAGCAGCAGTAATGTTGGGATAAAGCTATGCAGCATGTGAGCGTATGTGTGCTGAATGAGAGATGAAGAAAAAAAAGAAAAAGCCTAAAGAGAGGATTAGGGATATGTGAGAGAATGAATGGAGAGAGAGTGATTGAGCAAAGAGTGAGTGAATAGTATAGAAAAAGAATATATGTGTGAATGAATGTGTGAGAGATAATGCTGTGTGAAAGTGTTGTTATATATAGGAACTATGCAAAGAGCTGTATGAGAATGTGTAAGAACAATGTAAAATATTATATGGTGAGAGAGCTACGTATATGAGATAAATAGCTATAGCTATATGGAGATTTGAAACTGTGAGGGTAAGGAAGATAAAACTACATAAAAAGGAGACAGAGAAGATGCAGTAACAGAGAAAGTTACCTTAAGAGCGTGTGAGTTTGCCCTCTCTTTTTTACCTAGAATTTCCCCCTTCACTACTCTAAGTCATTTTCATTACTCTGGAGCAGAGTGAGAGCTGGTCTCTCAGTCTGCATTAGAAAAACATTTCAAAATAATATGTTGGTTACTTTTTATTTATTTACAATAGCAGTTTGAACACAAATATATAGTCATGCAGCTTGGAAAATGCTATTTGTATATAGTATGGTAGATTTTAAACATCACAGAATCCTTAGCTTAAAGCACATTTCCAACAATTAAGATTCGAAGCTCAACTCTGGCAAATCTTCACGCAATGAATTTAGTTGGCTCAACTTTTATTGATGATGGCACAAAGAATTACAGTAAAGTAACCATTGGCATAGTAGGTTGTGTATCTAAGTGTCAAAGTTTTGGTCACACAAGAGAATCAGAAGATAACCATAAGATGTTTCCAAACACCTAAGGAATGGTGTTTTAGTTTTACTAAAAATTTATTTATTTACATACTTATTATTTTTCTTACTTATTTAATGTGCATAAATGTTTCATCTATGTGTGTATGTGTGTGTTTGTGTGTTCATGCACCAACTGTGTGTAGCGTCTGAGGAAGCCAGCAGAGGATATCAGGTTCTCTTAAACTTGAAATATGGACAGTTGTGTGCTGCCATATGGATGTTGGGACCCAAACCTGGGGCCTGTGCAAGAGTGGTAAATGCTCTTACCCACTGAACTATCATCTCACCCCTACCCCCGGGGGATGCTGTTTAATAGTGGACCTAAAAACATTGTATAATTACATATTTTTATAATTTTGAGTATTGGTCTTAGTTTTTGTGTAATCATACAGTTTTGTTTCTCTTTCTCAGCCTTAAATAAGTATTAAAATCACCTTTTTCTCAGTTCTTCCATCTTTATTGACTGTAGGGACCTCAGGGGCTCCTAAGTGATGGTGAAGGAAGGAGGGGTACATACTAAGTCAGAGTGGAGTTGGAAGGAGACAGAGTTGTAATTATTCATCATAAAGCTGCTGCCATCCAGCTGTTGAATATGAGGTATTATTACATCATGTATAACTTCTAGGACTCTGCTTGCTTTCCAGCCACATTTATGCAGATTGACATAAAACATACCCTCCTTGAAGTAAGGGAATATTCAGAAAATGAAATAAGTTACGTGACAACTCACATGATAGCCCTGGGCACTTCGTGGGGTGGTGGCTGAGAAGCCATCCATGAGAAGTACTTCACATTTTGTCAGGTTGAGCCTGTCTCTGCCTTTTAATTATGTCAAGAAAAGCCAGATGGGGTGAAGATCCCATGAAGGGAATGAGGTCACTTAGCATACTGATAGAATATGTGGTTCACAAGTGGACTTATTGATATTAGGTAAGAACATGAAACAAAGAAAGCCAAGGCTCTCTCTTTCTTAGGAAGTTTGTGCTAAAGTTTCTTCCACATGCAAAGGGAGTTAAGAAGAATAGCTCCAGCAGAAATGCCAAGAATCAAAGAGAAACAAGAGTATGCAGATATACTACTGTTTGTGATATGTAAAAGGAAGAGATCTTTAAACCTGAAGCAGGATAGGATAGACATTTAAAAATACCAGAATAGAGCTGGGGCATCCTGAACACATGCAGAAGCTGCAGCTTGAGAGAAGATGATGTGTATCAAGATCCCCATGTATATGGAATATGATGGTATTTTTTCTTTTAAAGAACATATACTTATTTGCATAAGAATATACACATGCTGTATTTTAAAATATAAACAAACCCCACACATATTTTGAGAACATTTCCACATTATTGAGATGTAGTGGTTTTCTTTATACAGTAAGAAGGAAAATGCAAGTTTGTAGTCTGAAATTTCTCTATCTCACCCAGCCAATACTGAGGCTGCTTATGAAATAATTATTCAGAGGCTTAATATTATAGTAACTGCTGGGCCTCAGTTGTAGTAGCTGGTAGCAGCACAGGCATCTTACTATCTAGATCTTTTGGTTACATTAACTCATAATTCTGATCTGTTTAGCCACATGGCTTGGCACCTTTACTTAACTGCAGCATTCTCATCTAGCTTCCTCTGTGTCTCTTTTCTGCCTTTTCTCTTCCCAAAATTCACCTAGTTTTGTTGCCCTGCCTTTACTTCCTGCCAATCAACATATTATTAAACCAATACAAATAACAAATCTTTAGAGTGTACAAGAGCAATGCTTCACAGCACCAATTAATGTCTCTTTTATTTCTTTCTAGTGTTTTCAGGACTTGGAGAACTTAAACACGGGCTTTCAACTAGCAGAATCAGCAGAATAAAATCATGATAGTATACAACACGTCTGTATGAGGCTTATTTATAACACTAATATTCCTAGAGGCTGGGGAGACAGCTCAATGGGTAAGAGAGCTATCTGTGCAAGCCTGAGGGCATCATGGAAAGTACCCAGCATCCTTTTAAAAAGCCAGGCATGTCTGCATGTGCCCATAGCCACAGCATAAGAGTGAGGCAGAAATACGCAGAACCCAGCATTTCTGGGTAGAGACAGGCCCCTTGAGCACGTGTTTGGGCTTCCACTTTTGTGTTTTATGGGATTCTTTAGTGTTTGAGTCTTCATCCATATCTGCTTTTTGTGCCTTTTCTTGGGGTCTTTTCCTTTTGTCTGCTTTGTCCTATTCTGATTTGTTTGCTTTAGCTTTATCTTATTTTATTTTTATTTTATCATTATCCTTTAGATGTCTAATTGTTTTCTAATGAGAGACAGACACAGGGGTGGATCTGGATTGGAGGGTAGGTGGAGAGGAACTGGGAGGAGTAGAGGAAGGGAAATCATAATCAGAATATGTTGTATTAAAAATTTATTTTCAATAAAAGAAAAAAATTTCTGTATATTAAAAGCTGTTACATGTCATGAAATATAAGGACAATATTTAAAGCTTTGATTTATTATTTTCATTAGTTATTATGTTTTGATCCTATTTATCCCCTTCCTCCCAGCTTGTTCCATGTTCATCCTTTCTTTCCTCACACACTTCACTGTCTAACTTTTTAAAAAGCTGCCGAGACCTACTTGTACTGCTCAAATATCCTCGAATGTATGGTCTTATACCGAAGAGTGGTCAACAGGGACACTCTTAGAACTGACACTAACAAATGCTGGGAATTTCACAGCTAGGAGTGCGATTGTGCTGTGAGATGCTTTTCTATATGCTGTGAATTTGTGTTGCTACCATTGGTTAATAAAGAAGCCGTTCTGGCCTATGGCAAGACAGGAGACAGCCAGGCAGAGAATACAAGGGAGATAGAGGGAAGAGAAAGGCAGGGTAAGAGCAGGTGTGTGGGCCTGGAGAAGCAAGATATAAAAATACCAGTAAACCATTGGCACCATTGCCACGTGCAATACATAGATTAATAGAAATGGGTTAATTTAAGATATAATAGCTAGCTAACAAGAAGCCTGAGCCATAGCCCAATCAGTTTGTATTTGATATAAGCCTCTGTGCATTTATTTGGAACCAAGCAAAAACTTTTGGCTATATCATGGTGGCTCCCACTCACATCCTCATGCTGGGATTTTGTCTGATGTAGGTTTGCTCAGGTTTTGTGCTTGCTGTCTCAGCCTTTGTGAGTTCATGTGTGCAGCTGCCTTGTTGTGTCTAGAGGACACCATTTTCTTGTAGTGACTCACCATTTCTGGGCTCTTATGCTCTCTTTCATAAAGGTCCTTTCGTCTTAGGAGGAGGGGTAGAGTGTTTATTTTTAATTTACTTTAAAAAATTTATTTTGAGAATTTTATATTTGAGTATTATATTTACATGATTTCCTTTTCCCTCTATCAACATATCCTTTGTTCTATGGCTTGATCCCTCTCAAATGCATGATCTCTTTTTTAGTTATTGTTGTTCCTATATGAGTCCACATGGGTTGCTCATATGTGCATGTGTTTAGGGCTGACCACTTGAGATTAGATGAACTATCTGGAAGCAGTCCCTGTAAAAAATTGTTTCTCACTCTGCTGGCAGCCACTAATTGCATATAACTCTTCCTCTAAGTGTGGGACTTTGTGAAATTTTCCCAATTCATGATGGCATGTCAACGGCATGTCACAAGAAGAAATAAAAATGGCTATGAATTAAAAAAAAAACCTCTTCAACATTCTTAGCAATTAGATGAATGCAAATCAAACTTTAAATTGATATTTTATCTCTGTTTAGTCAGAATGCCTACTAGCAAAAGAATAACTGACACCAAATGATGATGAGGCTGTGGGGGAAAGACAGAACACTTATTCACTGTTGTCAGGGCTGCAAATTGTTGCAGACACTCTGAAAAATCACTGTGGAAATTTTTCAAAAAGCTAAAAATAAATCTAGCATACTATACCACTCTTGGAATGGACCCAAAGGACTTGGCATTTTGTGACACAGATACTTACTCATCCTTGTTGACTGATACTTTATTTACAATAGCTAGGAACAACTTAAATGTCCTTCAGTGTATGAATAAATAATGAAAATGTGGTATATATATGCATACACATATATGTATATAGTGGAATATGATTAGATATAAAGAAAAATAAAATCATGAATTTTGAAGGAACTAGAAAATATTATATTGAATAAGGTAACTCAGATGAATGACAAAGATCACATGTTCTTTCTTGTTTGTGTCTCCTAACTTCAAATCTTCAGATGTGAGCCTGTAACCTGTAGGGATTACAGAAGTAAGGGAAGTAGACTATAGGTAAATGTGTGGTGGGGGAAGGGAGATTGCTATAGAGAGAGATAGCAGGTCTTAGGTGCTATAAAAGAGGAGACGGGAAAGGTGGGGTAAGCATTGATAGGGGAGGGGAAGGATGTACAGAGGAAGAGGAAAGAGAAATAAACAACTCTAATAATATTTGAAAAGCCATATAAATAAACATAATTTTATGTTTATTTTAAATGCAACATATAAGTGTATGTACACACAAACACACACACACACAAATAAATTAAGCTACATGTAGTGATAACATTCTCCCTAAGAGTCATAGTCTCTCCAACAAAATCTCCCTATGGATGGTAAATCTCCTTTCCAGTTTTTAGTTAGAGGGACCCCAAATAATATGGGCAATGACTACTCCTAGTTCTTCTCAGAGCTTCTCCAATGAAGATAGGACCCCATTGCTGAAGACACAAAGATTGCAATAATGAACCAGAATTGACTTAGAAGTGTCCTCCTCTTCAAGAAGCCTAGGATTTATGGTATCTGAAGGTGTTTTGCAAGCTGTCCAAGAAGAAAAGCAACAGTAGCCATACCAGCTATAAAGTTTGTGAACCATAATGTGAAGCATGGCAAGATATCCCCATGGTTGTAATAGTAGTACATCTTGGGTCACATCCAGAAGTATCTAATGAGAATTAAGACCTGCTCAATAGGAGGAAATTCATTTCTGGTACTGTAAATCTAGCTAATAATCTATGACTGATGTAAGATCATGAATCTGACTTTCCTAAGACAGTATAATTTTTAATTGCATTCTAAACACTCATCCTTATACCCACAGGTAAATATAGCTCTCACTTCTCACCAGAGAAGCTTCTTCTGGAAGCAGACAGACATTATTATGGAAATTTACAACTGATCACAACTGACTATGGGGTGCTCAACCCTAAATAGTACTGCTACTTTCCACCTAAGACTCAGGAAGCATTCATTAAGGAGGAGGGATGTGGGAAGATCATAAGAGATGCTGGTTACAGGCAGTATCTTGTGTGTATCACAAAGAAATAGCCTAGTAAAATTTCAACAATATGATAATTGAATGATGGGAGAATTTTATTCCTCTTTGATCTTTGATAAGTTAACTTAGAAAGCTTTCATTATAGATGGTTTTCACATCTAGGTATTCCTAAATATTTTTTTAAAAGTTATTCTGTATGAATTCCCTTTTCCCTCTGACTTTATTTTTGACAAACACCATGTTGGTATTCAAAAATGCTTCTGACTTTTGTACATTGATTTTGTATATTGCTACTTGCCCATGGTGTTTACCAGACCTAAGAGTTTTTTTTTTTTTGGGGGGGAATAATTAGGTTTTTAAAAAGTTTTAAATCATGTCCTTTTCAAATAAAAATCCTTTGAACTTTTCTTTCTGTATCCCTTTTCTTTTTTCTATTTTATCTTACTATCTTAGCTAAGAGTTTGAACACTGTATCCAAAGAATGGTGGGAATGAAAAAGATTGGCTTGTTCTCAGTTTTAGAGGAAATCCACCCCCCACTTTTGTAGAATGTTAGCTAGATATTTGTCATTTACAGTCTTCATTATGCTGAGATAGGTTTCTTCTATTTCTAGTTTCTTCAAGGTTTTGATCAGGAAGAGAGAGTAAATTTTGTTAAAGTTTTTCTTTGTATCTATTGAGATAATCATGAAATTTCTGGTGTGTGTGTGTGTAGGTAATGAGAAGAGAATGGGGACTGTGAGAGGAAGATACGTTAAAGTGGAGAAATAAAAGAGAGAGTAATTGAAAGCATGGCAGGAAAGTAGAAGGGGTCTGAGTGGGGAAAGGTAGGGGGTTAGTAGAGGGGGGAGGGAGGAGCAAGCGAGGGTGCGCTGCTAAAAATTTACCTGTCATTTGCATATGCAAATACAATTTTTAAAAGTTCTGCCATTATGGTTCACTCTAGGTTGAAGGAAGCTGAAGAAGTTTTAGAAGCTGCAGTTCACTTAACTGAATGAGAATACTTTTCCCAGGGCCATAAATAAATATATAGTGCAGAATCTATGAGTACTTGTTGGCTTTTTGGTCTGGTTCTATGCGTGATACAGCCAACCCTTTAGGACATAGTTTTGAAAATCAGATCAACATCTTCCTGAGGCATCGCAATCATATAGTCTGTCTGAAGAATTATGTTACTGTGAAAAGTGATGTCTTAAACCCCATAAATTTGTTATGTTAGAATGAGCCGTTTTTGGATACCCTTTACATGCTAAAAAGTACTCAGGCTTGTTGACAAAGCAAAGAAATGGTGTCAAAAATAATTTTAAAACCTTTTGACCTATAAGGTTTAAAAGAATTAGGCACAGATTCTTTGCTTTAAGCCTCTTGGTGACAAGAAATATGGTACTCTGCCAGACTGGGTGATTGACAGCTCTGTTTGTAGTTCCAGCTGTTAATACAGTATGCGCCTTGTATATTCTCAGTGGGTAAATATAGCAGACTATTTGTCACCTGGGCTGATAGGCTACCCATAAGAAGACAATGTGGTTAGGATCCCAGAGCATAAATAAAAAGTCCAAAACTTTGTCTTATTTACAGCACAATACACCAGATTGAGCATCTGCTCTTTCTCTCACCTCAGTAGAAATTGTTGGGTTTTAAAAGAAGCACGACTCTCTTTTAATAATCTTTCCCAGTTCCAGTTATTTGTCACATGAATGCATCAATTAAGTGTACCACAGACTGATTAGAACGAAGGACTTATTTTAGAAGCTGCATTTATTTTTAAATATCATGATTCAAGTATCTTAAAATTTTTTCCACTCATAGGACCTATGACTAATGACATGTTTCTCCACCCAAATAAAGCTTGTTTTCAGAACCTAATTAATGCTCAGGCTTGTTGTACGCACTCAAGCTAAGGACAGTGGTGATTCTGAAAACTCTTCTTTGGTCAATAGCTCTCTAATAATATTGATTTCTCTTTGTACAACATTTTGAATTTGCTAAAGTGTTACAAGTGGTATAACATCATTTCAAAATGATATCATGAATGGCTCAGTAATTAATATTTTCAAAGAATCGTGCCATTTGAGATGAAAAGATTATTAAGGTGATATTACCAAGTCTTTGGATTTAGAAAAGAAAATTTGCTTCGGGAAGCACATTATCAGCTTTGAAGTCAAGAAGCAGAATGGGCACTTTCAGCATGCTCTTCTTATCTTTATTTGCTGATAAAGAAAGAAACCAGAGATTTGCAAAACGCTAAATGAAAAGCAGTGTTGAGGTTCACATTACACAGTCTGTACAAAAATAAAATGAAAACCAACAAACAGCTCTAGACATAAAAGCATGGGAACCAAACAGAGGCAATGGCGTTTATGGCATTTTATTTTAGAGCCTCAAAATTATTTCTGCTCTCAACAAAATAAAGCATATGAAGTCGATTTGTTTGCATCTGTGCAATTAGCACAGTATTATGTTCAAGCACATGAAAGTCCATAGCTGATGTTCTATAACTGTAGCTTCATGTCATCGATGGGTGTTGGGTCACAATGGACACAACTTCTTTTTGAGTAAACTTTTTGAGTTTTCACATATTCTGCCCATGTCTATATGTGAAAACAGTTTATGTGAAATTAAAGGGAACATACTCAGTTCTTATCTACTTTTTTTTTTCACTTTTTGTTCAGGTTTAAAGATCTATGTAGAGGCCAGATTACTGTCATCTTCTTTCTTTTTGGTATTTTTATTGTGACATTTGCTTAAATATTTATTTTTTAATAAACATATTGTATGCATTTGTATGTTTGCTCAGGCACATGTACACATGCCACATGAACATGTGGAAGTCAGAAGGCAACTAGCTTGCAGGAATTGCTTCTCTCCTTTTACCATGTAGGTTCTAGATATTAAATTTATACATTCAGGGTTGGTGGCCAGTGTCTTTATCCATCAAGTCATCTCAGTGGCCTGTCATTGTGAGCTATTTGTTACTTGACTCTGCCTTCACTGGATTTAAACTTTACAAGTAAGTGATAATTTATAGGACTTTGGAAAGTATAATATTCTAAAATAAGCATTATGTACCTTGAACTCTGTTTCAAGAGTGTGTTCTTACTTGAGTAGGGAACTGCTGAATTGTAACTTGTCCTTTTGTATAAATTATGTTCATAGCCTAAACCAGTTTTATTTACTTATTTTTTTATAAAGATTTGTTTATTTTAAAGTGGCTGTGTTCAAAGGACAATGACTCAGAAAAAGATACAGAAAATGGAATACAGTGAGAAATTTTTGTGAGTGAATTATGGAGTTTGTAGCATACATAACACAAATGACATGAAACTAGGTGACTCCTTTGGAAGGATTGCCAGAGGTTAACAGAGCAGCAGATAAATGAGCAAGTGAGGGTGTTCAATGATAACAACATGCTTTACATGGCACAATATATCATAGGATCATATGCCATTTGTGATAATTTTTCTAAGTTAAAAATTAAAATTTCCTATATTGATATAAAAAAAAATAAATGAAGAGTGTTTTGTGTGTTGGTTCTACTGAAAACCAAAAAAAGTGATTTCTCTGTTCTTAACAGGCAAAGCAGTTACATAATACAAAGTTACGTTTGAAGTATACAAAGGAGTCAATATTAAAAGAAGCAAAACAGCTAGATAGAATTACATTTTGTACATATACCACATTTTCAAAACAAGGAAAAATGTACCTATAACCACTCAACAGAATGGTTTCATGCACAAGACTGACATTCTGACAACATCAGATGAAATCCCACTGCAGATGGAGAAATCTGCATGGTCTTTGAGCTAGATGGAAATCTGGATTTAGTTGAGAGATTCTGATAGAGGCACTGGTAGTTCTGAGCATGCGTGAATTCTTGCATGCTTTATCCAAACAAAGTGTTCAGCCTTAGGTAGCAGAATAGATGAAAAATTTTAAATGAACTCAAACATTGTTATAAAAACTATATAATGTATGTATAGTTGGCCATATATAACATAATAGGCACTATATTGTATATAAATACTTATATTTATACACCCAATAACATTTAAATAAAAGGTGATAAATTTGGATGAAAGAGAAAGGACCCAAGATAAGTTGGAAGATGGGAAAAAGTGATGATGTTGATGATGATGCAGTGCTCGTATACTACATTCACACATAATTTTAAAGTGAGGCCATACTTGGTGTCTTGTGCTTTGCCTGTGGAGAATTTTACCACTGTAATCAAAGTATACCATGTGAGATGAATCTATTTAGATTTGCTTTACATCTAAAATCTACTTATGAGTGAATAAATACCATGTTTGTCTTTCTGGGTCTGTGTTAACACACTGAGGATGATTTTCACCAGATCCATCCATTTGCCTGTAAATTTCAGGATGTCATTTTCTTTTTCTTCTGCTGAGTAGTATTTCGTTGTGTAAATGTACTAAAATTTCTTAATTCATTCTTCAGTTGAGGAACATCTTGGTTGTTTTCAGGTTCTGGCTATTATGAATAGTGCTGCCATGAACATAGTTGAGCTATTGCCCCTGGGGTAAGAGTGTGAATTCTTTGGGTATACGCCCACTAGTGGTATTCATGGATTATTGGGTAGGTTGATCCCCACTTTCTGAGAAACCACCATACTGATTTCTAAAGTGGCTGTACAAGTTTACATTCCCACCAGCAAATGAGGAGTGTTCCCTTTGCCCCATATCCCCTCCAGCATAGGTTGTCTTCTATGTTTTTAATCTTAGCCATTCTGACAGGTGTAAGATGGCATCTTAGAGTTATTTTGATTTGCATTTCTCTGATGGCTAAGCATGTTAAGCAAATTTTTAGTGTCCTTCAGCCATTTGAAATTCTTCTGTTGAGATTTTCTTGGTGTCTGTTGTTATGTCCCCCCTTTTATGTCTGATTTTGTTAATTTGGGTATTTTCTCTCTACCTTTTAGTTAGTTTGGATAAGTGTTTGGCTATCTTGTTGACTTTCTCAAAGAACCAAGTCTTTGTTTCATTGATATTTTGTATTGTTTTCTTCGTTTCAATTTTATTGATTTCAGACCTGACTTTGATTATTTTCTGCCATCTACTTCTGGATAAGTTTGCTCTTATCTGTTCTAGAGCTTTCAGCTGTGCTGTTAAGTCTTATGTGTGAGATTTCTCCCATTTTTTTAATGTAGGCACCTACTGCCATAAATTTTCCACTTAGCACTGCTTTCATTGTGTTCCATAAGTTTATATATTTGTGGATTCATTTTTATTAAATTCTGGGAAGTCTATGATTTCTTTCTTTACTTCTTCCTTGATCCATAGGTGATTCAATTGAGAGATGTTCAGTTTCTATGAGTTTTTAGGTTTTTTTGTGGTTTGTGTTGTTGAACTCTAACTTTAGTCCATGGTGATCTGATAAAATACAAGGAGTTATTCCCATTTCTTTGTATTTATTCATATCACTTTATTACAGAGTATGTGGTCAAATTTTGAAGAAAGTTCCATAGGGTGCTGAGAAGAAGATATATATTCCTTGGTATTTGGGTGGAATGCTCTGTATATGTTAAGTCCATTTGAGTCACAATATCTGTTAGCTCCCTTATTTCTCTGTTAAGTTTCTGTCTGGTAAATTTATCCACTGCTGAGAGTGGGATACTCTCCTATTATTGCTGTGTTTTGTGTGATTTGAAGTTTAAGCTTTAGTAATATTTCTTTTACAATATGGGTGACTTTGTATTGGGGGCGTAAGTGTTCAGGATTGAGATTTCCTCTTGATGGATTTTTTTGTGAGATAAGTAAGTAATGTCTTTTCTGATCTCTTTTGATTGAATTTAGTTTGAAGTCTATTTTGTTAGATATTAAGATAGCTGCCCCAGCTTGTTTCTTGAATCCATTTGATTGGCGAGTCTTTTCCCAATCCTGGGAGGAGGGTCAACAGGTTTTTTGTTGTTGACGTTTTGTCTTTAAGTATTCTTATTTATAGGTACAGCACCACCATCTAGGTAGAAACAATTGAACAATTTATTACTTGAAGGTCATTTTGATTTCTCCCATCTTCAGAAGAGTGATTATAAGTCTAAACTGGAAGGTTGACATGAAATACATTCTTTGTTTTACTGAAACATGAAACTAGATGTTGCATACTATAAGGATTTCAAACAATTGAGAGTGAGTCAACAGAGCTCATACAACTCAGATATTGATTAATTTTTTGTTTTCCAGAAGGAATCAGTGATTAAACGTGAGCCTCCTTAGTATTTTTGTCTGCTTTTCCAATTTCATGAGTGAAGCCTAGAGAAGTGAGGGGAAAAGGAATCCTGACAGAAATAGCAGTGCTGTGAGAGGGGCTCCAACACTATGTTGAATGATTCCACTGATGGACCAGAATTCTCTAACCCGGCTTTTCCTGCCACTTTGTGGTCAAGATTTCTTTACTTATGCTATGACAATATTATGTGTTGATAATAGATATAATTTTTATATATGTAAAACAACAAAAAGAAAAAATAATGGAAAGGCCACAAATTGCAATTCTTGTACAGACATGGCAATGTTGATAATCAGGAAGCCATTGTTTGTCATTGATGTTGACAGTTATGGTACAAAAGAATGCAAGGTTATGGAATATTTCCAACTGGGTCCATCCTTTAGTGTCTAAGAAGAATATAGTGGGAAATCACTTTTATCCATAGGGGATGTGTTTTAAGATGATATTAGTGAATGGTATTTTATGTTGATATGGAACTCATTGTCTAGACAACCTGAATGTTTGCCAACACAACTTACTTCAATGGTTTCTAAAAATATGATGCAATTCTACTGAAAACATTGTTGAACATACTATTGTATATGGGGTGAAAGCACATATGTAGGCTATCCTTCTCCAAATCAGTCACCCAAGAATCTAACAAATGAAGTCCTAGGCCATCTGTCTGAGACATAAATTGAAGCCTAGTACCTAGTTTGGTAAGACATGTTATAGCTGATGTTGGTGGTGCCTTTTAAAAATATGTACAGGTCTCATTGGCTCACTCATGGTTTTGTCTGTTTATTTATGGTTTGAAAGAGATGTGTCAGCTATGAAAATACGTGACTTCTTTGTTCATAATAATAAAAATAAATAAATAAATAAAATATTATGCAATTAAAAGTACATTTACAGAAATGCAAATGCTTACAATTTTGTATAAATGGAATTAAAAAATATGTATTTTTAAATTTAGTACATGTATATTGTGTGTGTGACTGCTGGTATGTGTGTACCACAGTGCATCTGTGGAAGGAAGAGCACAACCTTTGGGAATCTGTTCTCCCACTCTGCTTATTAAGGAAGACTTCCTTTTTTTCTGCTGTTGCACTGCTTACTCCAGGCTGTCTGGCCTATGAGCTCCTGGGCAGTTTTCATGTCTCTGTTTCTAAGTTTGCTGTAGAGTGCTTAGGTCACATATGTGGGCTAGCGCATGCAGTTTTCCACATAGGTTCTGGGATCAAATTCAGGTCTTCAGATTTAGACAGTTCATGATTTTTACCACTGAGCCTCCTCTCTATCCCAAACAATTAAATTTTTAAACTACTATTTTAAATATTATTACTAGATAGGATTGCATACTTAGAAGTAGTGTTGAATATGAAATCCCCACCTACACTCTGGTGTTGAAACATAGAGTTCCAGTTTGATTTACTATTTTGGGATACTGATAATTTTGGGAGTCATGGCCTTCCTGAAGAAGCAAATCTCTGGGGGTTACAGCCTTAATCTATACTTTGTTCTGGACAGCTTCTTCCCATGTCTTCTTCCTACTTTCTCTAAGGTTAGCACTTGGCTCTAACACAGTAATCTCTATCACTTGATGCTCAGCCTTACCCTCCATCACTTGATGCTCAGCCTTACCCTCCATCAATTGATGCTCAGGTTTACCTCAGGTCCATAGCAGTGGGGCAAGAAAAGCATGGACTAATATCTCTGAAACCAAGAGACAAATAAAATAGTTTCTCTTATCAGACTATTTCTATAAGATGCATTGTCAAGCAATGAAAAGTATGATTAAGACAGTGGTAGGTCAAGAGTCAATCTATTCCTCAAGATTTCTAGCTCATTCTGTCCCCTAAGTTCCAGTATTAAGTATATTTTATAACACTGACAAAGCCAACAGTACCAGCATATTAAGGAAATTAGGAATAAGTATATACAATGCATACAAGAATATAAAAAATTGGGAAAAAAGGCTAACAAATGGTCTAAGTTATATTCACTGAGGTCACCTGAACCATCAGCATCCAGAATTATAAACATTTTTATTGATCTCAAAAAGAACAATTTTTCAGTTGAGTTTTGAAATATAATTGTATGAAGTTTTACCATGTATAGTATTTTTTAAGCCTCAGAATTGTTTTGAAAGAACACAAAATATTTCAATAAATATATTGTTATTTAAATTACCATAACATTTATTTCTCATGTAAAATATGAACCCCAAAGAACAGATAGATTTTTATATTTAATAGGAATTTATAACATTAATGAACTAGGTAAGACAAACCAAAGTTAGGGCCCAAATTAATTTTAATTAAAGCAAGTAATTATTGCTTTTGATAAGTATAATTAAATGTGATAACATGTCAATTTACTGAATTGGTCTGCTGTATTAAAAACTAGTAAGTGGATCCACGCTCATGTGTTATGTTGGCTTTTATGAATTCACAAAGTTAGAATTAAGAATAATCTGTTGGCAGCTGAGAAATTCTGGGCATGTGGGAGTCATGGAATCCAGTTGTGAGCACATTGTTTGTGCCTAACAACCCTGATGGTTAATTCCAAACTCAGGATCACACGAAAGGCCCTGATTAAACTCTATGGGACACTAAACAAAAACAAACCTAGTGAACATGGTGGGCTCGCTGATGGGAAGGAAGAGAGAGACTGAAAAAGTAAGAGGTACCAAACTATGGCACATGTATGAAATGTTGTGAAAGAACAAAATTTATTAATAAAAAATAAATGTATTGTAGTTAGCTGAGTGTGCATTGTGAGACAAACATTTACTCACAGCATGGAGAATAACAACCCGGGAGCCTACTCACCAGACAAGTTGGCATCGGTTTTAATGTATTTTTCTTCTGTGTGTATGTTGTACATATGGCTACTGCATCTCAGATATGGTATAGGGCCTTATCAAACATTGGTGAAGCATCCTCATGCAGAAACAATGTGAAAATGCCCTGAATAAGCCACCACATTTAAACCTCAAAGACAATACTCTCAAGTGGGAGATTTTGTTATCCACTGCACTTGAGTGTTGAGCGCATGAAGCCAAAGACAAGTTAAATAATTCTTCCTAGGTCCCATAGTTGTACCTAAAGCCAGGGTTTGGATGGCAGTGTCCTTCTTGTTTCTGGCAGGTCCACAGCTACTGGAGTCCTCCTCCCTTTTCTGCAAATTCAGTGAAGGAAAGTGTCACAGGCTTTTCACCAAGCTCATTCAGTATTCATATTTGCAGCAATATTCTTTGGGTGCTGCTTGGGTTAATGAAGTCTCTGGGAAATGAAACAATTTCATAACAATACAATGCTTTAAAAGTCCTCCTTGAATTTTGGAAGTATGAGAACAGCCACTGCAGCTGTGAGTGACTAAAATACCTCGCTGTGTGGTTTCTGTTTGTCTTTGCTCAACCGAAGAGAAACAGGGCCAGCTGGGTACAGGGCAGAGAGCTTCAGAGCTTTCTAAATTTAATCTACTAATATAGAGAGAGGTTACTTTATGCTGGCCAATGTATTAGACACTACACACCAATTTTATTAAAGAAATGTAACTTCACTAACTCCTGGTTTTCACCTTTAAAAAATCACTCCATTCCATGCCCCAACTCTACATCAGCCTACTCACCCTTTCTCTGCTGAATTGGGAGAAATCTACTTCTGAGCAACCGTATTTGTTGAGTGAGAGTTTTGGCCTCAATTTTGAAGAAAGTTCTCCTTTTGGCCCCAATGGTACTTGGGTATCTGTTTGCTAGGCATACCATCAGGATCTCAGGAATAATAAGGCATGCTCTTGGGCACCTCTTAGCTAATTTAAATCACTGAATCTTTCATTTCTCCTCTCAGTCTGCATACCAATAAAAGCCTTGTCTCTTGCTGGCAGAGTCTCCTTTCCCATGAGTAGAGTGCAGCAGCCAGCTAGAGCATCTACAGAAGAGTCATTTTGGGCAGACACATCGCAAGAATAATAATTTCATAGGTTTCCCATCTCCACGTTTATGCATCTTCCTTTTTTCTGACTCCTATCCATTTACTCATTCTCCAGACATTATGGTTGGCTGGCAGCAAGGAATACAAATTAGTCTTAGCTAATGAGGTACTCACTGTCTGATGAAGGGACTTGCATGGCATCCATATTCCTAGCATCACTCTGAGTAGTAAATAGGAGTGTCTCCTGCTCTGACCTGTGGGCTATAGAAAGCCTCATCTGGCCTCTCATGTGACTGTTCCTTTCCCTTGAGGTGGAGAACTGGAGAGCTGAGTGATCATAGCCTACTAGAATCTGCATCCTCTTCAAGAGATAAGACACTTGGCAGCTCTGTCATCTGGAGTGCACATATCTGTGGAAAAAGATGGCACAGGAGCAGCCATTTATACATTCAGTGAGTGGAGATTGGACAGTGTTAGAATGTCAACATATGCACATAGGAAGCTATTGTGGTGATGATTAAGGAGAAAAATAGTTCATTTAAAAAGGGAGTTACTATAGTCTTGGAGCTAAGGGAGAGAACTGCTAATTCAGCTAGTTTGGGCTCCGAGTGTGAGCTCAGGAATTTGAACTCTGAACCAATCTATCTAGAATATATGTTTATAAGGTGGATAGAGAGTATATAATATACAACAGTTCAGCATTTTGATTTATAACTTCAATGTTTGAGTGTATAACAGATGGGTTTTCTATTCTTATGGTTGCTCTAAGTCTTGCAAAAGCAGTAGAAAGCTTCACTTTGACTTGTGTTCAGAGTCTTCCAGCCTGGCTCTACTAGATAACATTAGACCTATGTGTTGAATAGACACTTACAGATAATTTATAGACATTTTGGATTTGTTTAGTCAAGATGGTGGGTGGATAGAATAGAGAGGTATCAGGGGAGGGTAAGGCTCAAAGAAGACCAACCCTTTACTGTATGAACCAAGGCAGAGAAGCTACAAATTTTCATGGACCATGTTTGAGCCTTGAAGCACAAGTAAAACAGATCTTACTCGAAGTTTCACAAAGTATAGCCTTTAGATTTTTTCCAACATGAAGAGTTTATCCTGAGTTTTCCAAGTTTCTGAGATGTATTTATTTTCTGGCCCAGACTTCCCAGTCTATCCCAAAAGTTCAGACCCACTCTCAGCTCTGCTTTGCCTCAAATAATCACACGCATACTTATATTAATTTTATGCTGATTGACCTAGGGCCCAGACATATTGCTAGCTAACTTTTTACTCTTAAATTAACCCATCTTGTTCAGTGATGTAGCTTGGTACCTTTTCTCAGAGCAGCATTTCAGCTTTTTTCCTCTGCATCTGTCTGTGGCATCTCTGTGTCTGCTCTGCTCTGAGATGTTCCCAGAGTTTTCTTAGTAGGGTAGCCCCACCCACACTTTCTGTCTGCCTTTGGTCAATTAGCATTTTTTTATTAAACTAGTAGGTGGGACAATTATTTACAATGGAATACAATACAATCCCCCTACATTTCCCCTTCTTCTTTTTAAAACAAGAAAAACCCCAAATCTAATATCCCTTTTTTTCCATTACCCATAATGACTTATAACGAACACTGTAAACAAACACAAACATCCACAATCCATTTTTTTTGGAAATGTGAGCATAGATCTATAGGCTACTTCTTGCTGAATGGGGGCACTGGCAATCCCATGAGGATCCAAAGAAAAATTTAGGATTATGGACAAGTCCTTAGTGAAGTAGTCTGTAAGGATGGGTCATCTCAGCCAGTATCCTTGATGTTGTTTTAGATGAAGAACTCAATGGAAACTGCAACCGTGGTGCTGTGAAAGGCTGAATCATCTGGAGCATCCATTTTCATTGGAGATTTTTCAGGGGGTCTTCCTCTATCAGTCTTTATTTTCTTTAACTAGGAATAAATCCACAGCTGTAGAAATAGAGAGAAAAACCTCTTCTCCAAAGTAGCATATTTTTTATTTCAATTTTAAAGTTAACACATTTACAAAAAAATGCTGTTAATCCATCAGCATTTGTAATCAAATATCTTTTAACAGTTTTAACTACTTCATTTTTCACCAAAAAACTTACAGACAATAAAATACAGTATCCAGACACTCTTTGCATTTTCCATTTTCATGTGGCTTAATACCATTTTATTTTACTCTATTTCGTTTTTAAGGACTTTCTCTATTCTTTTTCCTTTTTATTTTCTCTTAAGCCTATGTATATATCTATATATATATTATGAATAAAGAAATCACATTTTCTATCCTTGTATATCCTTAATCAGCATCTCCCCATCCCCCTGATGGGCAGGCAGTCCCAAGGTCCCAAGGTCCCAATATTGCTTAGTTCAGCCTCCACTCCTGGAAAAGCCAGTTTTCTCCCTCCAACATCAAGGTTGAGTCAGGTGTTTCTCTAGGGGGAGTAGGATCCAAGGCGTCAGTCCAAGATGTTTCTGATCCCAAGCTGTTCAGTGATTGTAGTTTGCAGCTTGGGCATGCTTTTCTTTCTTTCTTTTTTTTTTTTTGTTTAGAGTCCACTAATGAGTGAATGCATCCCCTGGGAATTCTCAGCAGAATTACGAATGGTTGAAAGGCACCTGAAAAAGTGTTCATCATCTTTAGCCATCAGAGAAATGCAAATCAAAACAACTTTGAGATACCACCTGACACCTGTCAGATTGGCTAAGATAAAAGATACAGATGACAGCCTATGCTGCAGAGGGTGTGAAGCAAGGGGAACACTCCTCCATTGTTGGTGGGAGTGTAAGCTTGTTTAGCCACTTTGGAATGCAGTATGGTGGTTTCTCAGAAAACTGAGAATCAATCTACCCAAGGACCCAGCAATACCACTTCTGGGTGTATACCCAAAAGATGCACAGTTGCACTCCAATGGCATTAGCTCAACTATGTTCATAGCAGCATTATTTGTAATAGCAAGAACCTGGAAACAACCTAGATGCCCCTCAACTGAAGAATGGATTAACAAACTGTGATACATCTACATAATGGAGTACTACTCAGCAGTAAGAAAAAATGATATCCTAAAATTTGCAGGCAAATGGATGGATTTAAAGAATATCCTAAGCAAGGTATCACAAACCTATATATATATTTTTTAACACATTCTAAATCATGTACTTTTAAAAAAATCTGTTTTTATAGTAATTTCTTATTTCTTATCTTTGTGTGTTTCTGACCACACCTTTGCTTGGCTAACTCCACCCAGCTCCCTCTATTTTTTTTTTGTTTCTGACCACACTTTTAATCTGCTGAGTCTTTTGTGAGACTTCAGGAACCAGCCTTCAGGAACTGGCCTTGGTTTAAGCTGCCTGCTGTGCACCTGCCATTTTGAAATTTAAGCTTGAATACCAAAGCATCTCTGTACTATGACTCACTTCACAGACACAATTTGAAAGTCTCGTTGGCTCCACTTTTGTGCTTTGGAACCTTATTTAAGCTTTCTCAGGCCTTATGTGGGTGTTTGGCCTATGTGAAGACACCATCTGTTGTATTTAGTTTCTAGCCCAGACTTTCCAGTCTTTCCCAGAGGTTTAGACCTGAGAATCAAATAAGATGATTACACTATCTATGATTACACTGAGAATTAAATAAGATTATCTATCTGCATATCTATCTATCTATCTATCTATTCTATCTGTCTGTCTGTCTACCTATCTACCTATCATGAGTTTTCTAGGTTTCTGAGAATCAAATATTATCATCTATCAATCTATTATCTATCAATCTATTTATCATCTTGCTAGTTATCAATCTATTATCATCTATCTATTTACCTATCATCTATCTATCCATCCTATCTATCTCTATTACCTATTTTATATGAATTATCTGCTAATTTCTACCATATGTATCTGTCTTTGGGTTGAGAGAGGTTTGAATTTCTCAACAGTGGTTCATGTACTTTAGTAAGATCACAGTAATCTGGGGGTCAAGGGTGGTTCAGGAGTCTCCATGGGACTCATTATCTGCTTGCTATTCATGAAGAGAAAGTGTTTCTGATGGTGATTACAGTGAAGTGAAATGAATGGGAACTGAGCTTTTGGCTCTGCTATAGTGAGCCATCACACAGCAGTAATTCTTTCTGCAGCTAAAATCATTCATTTTCTTGTTCTAGAAGAACAGCAGGAATTTGTGAGTACAGGAAATGGAGTGTGTTAGTGGTAGAATCACAGAGGATTATTGGGAACAACAGGGACTGAAATTAGGCAGGGCCAAAAGAAACCAGGTAGGCAGCAGCCTCAGAGGCAATGGAGGCCCAGGACTTTGAGGAAGTCAACAGAGAAGTCTGAATAAAGATTATTTGGGGACTGAGCTGGTAGGTCATGGGGTCAGAGAGTGACTGGAGTTTAAGGGTGTGGATGTATCATGTCATGGTCCCATTTTATAGTTTAAAGTTGTTGTTAATCAAGTTCATTTATTATTACTGTTGGATTATGCTTATTTTTAGTAGATAACAATGACACTTCACTTTCAATGTCTTATGAGTTCCTTGTCTAACTTTTAGTATATGTCCTAGAATTAGTGAGGGGTTCAAAATGGGAAGACTGATTTAATTGCCATTGCTATTACTTGCTGTTTGTGAATATAAAACTAGCCAACATAGGCTTGTTTCTAACCTATAAAAAGGATATAATAGCTATCCTCACAGTTATAGTGAGTTCAAACCTATGTAAATTAAAAAGTCACCAAGTACTAGATAAGAGTTAAGTGATGAAGGTGCCTTACTACTACCTATGCTGATCAGTGTTCATTAACTTGACCCAGTGGAGACATATTTGAGAAGAGAAACTTCAACTCAGAGATTGCCACCATCACATAAGCCTTAAGGCATGTCTATGGGCCATTTTCTTGATTGTTGATTGTTGGGGGAGGGGCCAGCCTGTTGTGTACAATGCCACTCCTGGCCAGGTGGTCTCAGGAGTATAAGACTGTGAGTGTAGGAGCAAGCCAGTAACATTGTACCTCCTTGGTTTCTCTTTCATCTTCTGCCTCCAGGTTCTTGTCTTGAGTTCCTGCCTTGATTTCCTTCAATGATAGAGCATAACCTGTATATCAAATAAAGCTGCTAGGGGTCAGAATATTTTATCACAGCAACAGGAGAGCAAACTAAGAGCAAGCCTGGCGATATTGGAAATAAAGTAGTTTTGATGTTTTCTACAAAGGGCAATTCTAGCATGTCATGCTGCATTTGCTCAAGCAGAGGACTTAAGCCTAAGTATTAACATACTGGGCATTCCAGAATTTTCCCCCCTTTAAAAGGAGGAATATAGAATTATAAGGGCAGAAGGAAATCTTTAATTTTTATTATGTTAGAGTATCAGTGAGTAACTTGTGTGAGAGACTTTTCCTGGGGAGACGTGACACACACGTCTACTCCTACAAGAAGGGAATTCATAACAAACCAAAGAAACAATTGCACCGAAGTCCAACTTGATGAACCAGCAAGCTTAATTTTTATTGTAGTTATTTACAGGAGCATAGTCGAGGGGTTACTGACAAGAGCAAGGGTGAAATTCTTTAGAGCTCTCCTCAACAGGGGGATGACTCACAAACATGCAGCCCTGGAGCCTCTCTGCACAGCTTACAGGCAGCTCCACTGTCAGAAAAATCTTCTCCTGGCAGTTGGGCTGTTCAGTCTCCTTCAGTAATTATTTACTGTTTCTGTAACATTGGGGAGGGAGCTTTAAAAACTTTGTAGGATTCAGCTTTCCCTGACAGGTGACAATCTGCTTACCCCTGTACTCTCATTGGCCTTGGAGGGGGGAATGTTTCATTATCAGATAACTTCTATAGAACAGTACTTAACTAGCTATTGTCTTCTGAACTGCTTGGAACACATTGCTAAGTATGGGTGTGTTCCCATTTTAGAGATGAGTAAACAGAAGCAGAGAGATTAAAATAGCTAAGATCTCCTCAAAGGGAGCACAGGTTGACAAATTTGACACCAGGTGGAGCTGCAGAATCTATGAAGGACTTGGGTAATAAACAAGTTTACACATTGTCTTATGTTGAACTCAGATTAACAAATAAGCAACACGTTAACTACAGCACAGATTTAGAGTCCTACAGTAGTCATTTGGTACCTGTGTGATTGTGGACAAGTTATGTACGCTCTGCATCTGAATTTCCTTACATAGAGCTGCTAGAAGAACCACACCAAGCAGGGTGGATAGAAGCCTATGTCTCAGTGTCTGGAAGGTAATAGAGGGTTAACACAGGCTTGTTTTTGTTTCCGTTTTATAACAGATTGATGGTGCTATTCAGTATTTTTTATTTCTTTTCAGGGATGGAATTGTTCTTAAAGTTCAAAAACATCTAGTTATGAAAAACTCAAAACTACTGTAAATGGATGTTAATAATTTTTTTTTTTAGAAAGGAATTCTCTATTTTTAGGTTTTCCACAGACTCAGAAGTTATCACCAGAGAGAATATTCTTTGGACCAACAAATTACAGATGCTTACCGTGGAGATGAAGGTTTATTCTTATTACAAATAATCCAGTTGCAATAGATAAAGACATTGGTAGTACTTGATATTTTGAAGTATTATATTTTTGTCCTTTAAAACAATATCTAAATTTAATTATATTTTGATTATATTCTTCCCCTTCATCAAGTCCTTCCAGATCCTCTTCCCTTTTCTATCTGCCCAACATTAATTTCTTTCTCAAAACACTAAAAATAAAACCCATCGCAAAAAACAGAACAAAACAGAAAACAATACAATAACTTCTCCAAACCATGAAAACAATAAAATAATTCTGAAACAGAAAAACCCCACCAGATAACCAAATAAAAATAGCACACAAACAAAAACTGTGAAGTCCATCATATGTTGGTTTACTACTCATGAAAATGAGGCCTGCCCTGTATGGGTTGATACCCAGTATCACTCCATTGGGAAAAACTTATTTTCCTCTTTCAGGATGTATAAATGATAGTGCAGTTATTAACCTTTACCCTAGTGGCTATATTTCCTTCCATTCATTCATTTAAAAAATGTAACAAAATAAAATATTATATGAAGATAAAATAAAAACTATCACACTGAAGTTGGGCAGAACAAACAAAAAGAAGGAAAGGAGTCCAAGAGAAGACACAAGATTAGAGACCCACTCATTTTCACATTGTGTTCCCATAAAACCACTAATCTGAAGCCATAATATAAATGCTGAGGACCAGCAGACATGTATAGGCCCTATGAGTCTCTCTGAGTTCATATGAGCTTTGCCCATGTTGATTTACAGGGCTTTGTTTCCTTGGTGTTCTCCATCGCCTCTGGCTCTTACACTCCTTCTGTCCTCTCCTTCATGGTGGTCTCAGAGCTCTGAGGGGGAGGAGTTTGATGGAGATATCTCATGTAGGGCTGAGTGTTCCAAGGTCTCTCACTCTCTATGTAATGTCTGGCTGTGGGTCTCTATATTTGTTATGATCTGCTTCAGGAGGAAGCTTCTCGGATGATGGTTGAACAAGACACTGAGTATAACAGAATATCATTAGAAGTAGTACTCAGCTTTGTAACTTACAAGTTTAATTTAGGAAAGGACAGTAATGGCTTATAATCAAGGTCAGCAGGAATTCAATAAATTGACAGATAGATACAGCAACTGATTGTAATGAGATCATACTAACACAGTCTTCCTCTGCTGTTCTGTTACTACATCTCAATGCTAAGAAGATTTTTATTGTTTTTATCTCATGCAGTCTGTTGAAATTGTCGAAGTACTTTTCTACAGAATGCCTCAACCCCTCAGAGAGACACAGCAGTTGTTTTAGCAAAAGGCAAACAACATATTTCACTGACTGGAAGTAAAACAAACACAAAAGATCCCTGCTCATGGCGATGAATGGAGCACCACGTGGCTACCTACATCCAACTCATTGTTTAATATTAATAGTAAGCTTAGGTATGTAAAGCAAGGCTTCCTATATTCCTACATGAATGCATTAGAATCTGACATAAGTGAATTTTGAAAGGAGAGGAATTTGGTTCATTTTCCGTAAGCACCCAGAAACTCAGCTGCTTATGTAAGGCTTATCTCAACCGCCTAAACATAGTTAAGTCTTGAGACCTCAGCAGAGCAGGCTTGCACGTGAGGTTGGCGGCATTTGTGCAGCTAACTCAGATACACATATTGAGAGAGGAGCTTTTTACAGACAGGCGCTGCCATTTCTAGATCTAATTATTATTGTAAATTAAAATGATTATTATTGTGAAGTTAGAAATGGCCCCAAACAAAATTCTTTACCCAATTTAAAAATGAAGAATCAGTTATATTCTAGTAGTTGTTCCCCATCACAACTGATGATGAATCATCATCCTGAGATTTATGATTGAGAAATGGCATTTTTTTTAAAAAAAATGTGTTAGTTGTGCATGTACACTTAACAAGCAGCAGGCATTTCAGAAGGGGAGTTAACAAGGTGGAAAATGACTCAGATTAAAATAATACAGATTTACAGATTTGCTCTCATCATTTTCTAAACATAGTTTCTTTGCGGAGCTTGCTCCAAAAGTGCAGACACTTGTAAAGGGCTTTCCAAGTAGAGTACAGCATCATACTGAAATGAGTCTATTTATTCCAAAGATGTGTGATGTTGTTAGGGTTGCTAGGGATTTTAGGGAGACCTGGAGGGTCTCCAGTCTTCTCAGAGGCCTACTGATTGGCTATGTTAAACATCTCCATTCAGCCCTACCCTAGAGAAGACTACCAAATAAAGATTAATACTCATGATAATCGCAGGGAAAAGATAGCCCTTTATGGTCAAGTTAAAGGCAAATCATAAATAAAAGGCAAATTCTAATAATTTAGTACTTTGAGTAAGAAATTACATTTAATTCAACAGAGGTACAATCTTTATTTAATATGCAGTAGAGTCCCCCAAAGTGCAAATCCAGAAGGCCTAGGCATGTTTCAGTTTGTGCAAAAGAAACAAAGGGCTGCTGATCTGAGAAAGAGACATCCTCCATATATGGACTATACGTGGGAAAAATTCACTGATTGTTTATGTGCACTATGACTAAAAGCATCTGAACCTTTGTAGCTACAATAACAAACCATGATTTTGCATCAGGGGAGTGAATTATTCTTTGAGTATTGTAATTAGCAGTAGACTGCAAGTCTGTGGTTGATTCATATTTGCAATTTCATTTCATCTTCTTTATGTTTCCATTTCTTTCTTCAGATTTGTATATACCATGTAAATAACTTGTCCTTGTTTACGTTATCCAGTAAGTTTTTCTTCCTGAAATAAGAAAATATAGGAAGGTCCTTTGTTTTGAAATGTCTTCAATACACAGAGTGTTTACTATCAGGAAGAAAAAAGGATGGAATAATAGCATCAGTGTATTATGTCATTAAGCTGACAAGTTCATCAAATATGTTCTTGATGACAATGACTTGTGACATACAAAGATGTCTTCAATTTTCTTGGTACTTAGATTTACTCAGGTTTTTGTTTAAAAGCTTTCCTGGGCTTGCCTTACGATCGACTTAATCTTTAGGGAAGATATTTAGCAACAATAGTCAAAGGGCTATTATTCTTCCAATCAGTGTGTTTGATTATTATAGAATTAGTACCACATTCTAAGACACTGCTGCTCTTTGGGCTCAAAAATACTCATTATGAATGCTCATTATGGTTTTGATCCAGTGCTTTTGACTGGGTCAGACTTGTTGCTTAGAACATACTGGTTATGTGGTAGAAGGTCAGTTGGCTACTGTTTCATGGTTGCAGGTTAGATCTTTTACCTAGCTATGCCCTGTACCAGTAACCCTAATACCTTTACCTCTTGACTTATCAAAGATAAGGATGAAAAATTAAAGACCCAAGATGGCAAGACAGATCAGTGGATAAAGCCACTTACCTTTAAGCCTGAAATCCCATGTTGGATGATCTGACCTCTATATCCATGTTGTGCCATGAGTGTTGATCCTTCCCTACAAAGGGGGAAAAAAAACCCATGTAAAAAATTAAAGGACCAATCAACAAGTCAACAAAAACCCCACTAAAGCCTTTTAAAATACTAATTACCTATTTAAAGGTAGGGCTTCAGGTACTAAGAGTAGAAATACCCCTTTTTTTCCTTTTTGTAAAATGATACCACAACCTTCTTGGAGTGTGGGTTTTGAAGTTTCAAAAGCTCACACTATTCCAAGTTAGTGCTTCCCCCTCAGTATCTTTGTGCAGACAAGAATGTTAGTTCCCAGCTACTGGCTTCAGTACCATATTTACCTGTTTGCTTCTATGATTTCCATCATGATGGCCACAGATTTACCCTTTGAACTGTAAGTTCCAATTAAATCTTTTTTAAAAAATTATGAAACATCTTCAGACCTGTATCTTACTTCTGCAGCTTAACTATATGTAGCTCATTGATGATGGCCAGGACATATACAAACTATAGCAACTGAAACAATGCTTTTCCAGAATTAAAAATTAGTTTATCTGTGGTGAAGCAGAAAAGAAGCTGGCCAATCAGTGGGTAGACAGACTGCAAACACATTGACTTAGGAAAGTAAGAGTTTATTTTGCTCCAAGCAGAACAATAGAAAATTACTAAAAGATGCCATTACTCTGAGCACCTAGGAAGAGAGGTATTAACTCCCCTAGTCACTTGTGCCATTAGGAGACATGACTGAAGTCTACAACCCAAGACATTGTCATGGCCTGCCATTTCTGTCTCATAATAGCCCAGGAATATGAACCAAGGCACAGCCTTACTTAACCCAGTACAAAGAAGAAACACTTATCCAGAGAGTGGAATTAGATGTTACTTAAATGTTACTCTGTCAAGGATACAAATATCTTCTGGTGTTTGCTGACACTGTATCATGGTGGCTGGAGATTGCCCTATTCTGACTAAAAGAGAAGTTATTTACTCCCGAGAACTGTTTTAAGACTTAAGTTTCTCTTCAAATAAAGAAAGTTGGATATTAAAAAAATAATACCACAGATATTTCTAAATTCCAAATAGAAATGAATCTAATGATTCATTGCTTTAAAAAATGAAAGAACAATCTAAAAGTTTATACAAGTATTTACAATCTGATTATTCTTACATGGGACAAGATAAAGTTCGATTAAGTTAACATTTAT
The DNA here is from genome assembly GCA_004025045.1 of Sigmodon hispidus. Classification (NCBI taxonomy): domain Eukaryota; kingdom Metazoa; phylum Chordata; class Mammalia; order Rodentia; family Cricetidae; genus Sigmodon; species Sigmodon hispidus. The sequence continues at coordinate 59,414 of PVIH01007978.1, forward strand.
AGTGGGAAAAAACAGGATGGTGACTGTAAAAAGGAAAAGAAAGGAAGTAATAACACTGAATTGCTTAATTTTCTATTAATTAACTTTCTGGCATATGGGCTAAATGGGTTATTTTTTTGGTGCTGTTGTTATTATTCTTGCTGTGACAAAATTCCTAACCAAGAACGATTTAAAAAAGAAATTTTGACTGACAGTTTGAGAATAGAGTCCATCATGGTGAAGAAGCCATATCATCAAGAGCATGAGACAGTTGGTCACATAGCATCCACAGTCAGGAAGCAGAGAGAGATGTCTGTTGGTATGCTCTCTGTCTGTCTGTCTGTTTCTATGTCTCTGTTCATCCATCTGTCCATCCATCCATGCTTCCCTTCTTTCCTCCCTCCGTCTTTCCATCTCTTCCTCCTCCCCTTTCTCCCTTTCTCTCATACTCTATCTGGGACTCAGCCCATGGAATGGTGAATGTTCTAACTCAAGTCTCCTAATGTAGAAACTTCCTCACAAACATGCCCAGAAGTTTCCTGCTTGGTGATTTTTAGACCCTGTCAAACTGACATTATTAAGCATCCATCACACAGCTTGATAAGAAGAGCCTGTTCTATTTTTCTGGGCTTGTGGAGAGCCTTGTATAAATCTTTCTTATTGGAAATATCTCCTCTGCCATGACATTATTATCTTCCTTATCAAAGTCTTTTGATAAGATAAGAAACAAAGATAATGCTTTTTATTTTTTTTTGTTATGTACTAACATTAGGAAATATAAAGCAAGAGCATAATCATCCTACAAATGATTGACAGATTGGATCAAAAACAGCATGGACCTTACCTGCAAGGGTACTCATAGAGATGCAAATATAAGAATAATTGTTCCAGCTTTATTATTTGATAATTGATATCAGCTTTATTATTTAAGCTGCAGGCAGTTGATAATTTACAAACCATCATAGTTTTTAGATCAAATTTATTCAGTAATGTGCGGCAGTAATTAAAATATTTAAAGGCATCAAGCACTGGACTTTTCAACGTGGCATATGCTGAATATCCTCAAAATAAATTATAGGGTTGGGGAGACATCTCAGTAAGTAGAGTGCTCACCTCAAAAGCACAAGGACCTGGGTTTGATCCCCAGTGCCAACATAAAAAAGCCAAATGTGGTGGCATGGACCCAGAGGAGATAGACACAGAGGAACCCTTGCCCAGAAAAATCTAGCCTCTCAACGAATTCCTAGCCAGGAGACTGTCTTTCTCAAAAGACTGGTATATCTCATGAGAAATTGCACCCAAGATTGTTTTCTTGTCTGTATATGCATGCACATATGTGTGCCCCCACACATAAACATGCATACACACAATAAGATAAATTAAATTATGAAATGTCAGAGTTGATCAGGCATTTTATAAACAAAATCCTGGGGATTTTATTTATTTTTTTCATAAAGGAGGCTTCCTTTTTACCATGGAAACCTTTATGTCTCAGTGCCCTGAAACTGAAGCTGCTGTCCTTGAAGAAGACATTTTAATTTTTTTATAGAATGCCCAAACTGACAAGAACCCTGAAATAGTCATAAGAGCAATTGAATAAGCAAATTTCTTTCAGTTTGGAACAAAAGGCAATATGATTCTTATATGCAAATATGTGAAGGTCATATTTTCATGTTTTAAAAAAAGACTTTTTGAGGGGGGGCAGTTTCAAGTTAAATAGGAATATTTTGTACTCCAGTCTGCTATTATATGTTGATAATCTTATTGTTTCTATTATTGTCAGCCACTGATAATATAAGGAAAGAAGACATTTGGGGGCATGGATTGCTGTAACAGAAATGCCAAGTTTATTCTTGACCCACAATTACAGTACTGTGCAGGAGATTCTAACGGAAAACACCAGTCATTGTAAGAGCCCTTGTTTCTTGATTCATTTTTCAAAATTTTAGGAAATCCAGAGAACATCTCAATTTTGATGAACACAACTGGAATTGCTAGTAGTAAAATAAATTGCATCTTTAAAAAAGTAAGTTGTTATAGAAATTTGCATGGAAAATTAAGAGCTAAAGATACATTTCCATGAAAAATGAACTGTTGCTTAAGGGCCCACAGAAAACGTGTAGTCTTGAGCGAATTCTTTCGTGGACATCTTGGAAATGTCACCAGTGAAATCAGGTCAAGTTCTATGATCTTGGTTTCTATCCATGGAACTTTGAGAAGAGTAATTCAAAACACATCTTATTTTAATATATAGGCAGTGACTGCTATTATGTCATTTTCAATAAATAAAGGCTGACTGGAGTCCTTATCATTAAATTCTTGCTTATAGCCTTTTCTCTCTGTGTTCAGTTATTTCAAAGTTATTGCTGGACGATTGCTTGTTCTTCCAACACACATATACATACTCAAACACACAGATACACACAAGCATGCATGTGTATGCACACACACACACAGACAAAGGGGGAAAAAGAAAGGGGGGAGAGGGAGGAGATGAGGGAGGAAAAATGAGGGACAGGGGTGAATGTGTGTGTTTGTAAGAGGGGACAGTTTCTCTATGTCTTTTTTTTTTTTTTAAAAAAAAATCCTGTCTTCAATGGCTCTGATGCCTTCCAGTTGACTAGCCAATTTCTGCTTGCTTGATATGAACACTCTTGGTTACAGTCAAGTCTTTAGGGTCTGATTTGACCCACAAGGTTAGGCTCTATCTTCTTGAGACTTGAACTGGTTTCCAGCTACTTGGAGTGGGTGATGGCAGTAGTGGTGGTGGAGATGATCTTCTTTTATATTATCCATAGATACTACTGACAAGTATATGTGACAGTCCTTTAAGCAAAATGTCAAGTCAAGGGCTTAAGTTTGTGTGAAGTCAGGTTGGAAAACATGAAGAATAAAAGGGATGCAAATTCATCTAACTATAGTTTTTAGAAGTTATCAGTGCTGGGAATATAAGTCATTTTATAATGACATATTGGTGAGGGAGAATCTTTCACATATGTTGGGTATTTCAGACTTTTACTAGCTCCTCTTCAAACATTTTGTGGATCAAGATACAGAAAATATGAAAGCCACACAAATACAGTTATTTAAACATCTGTGCTACAAATGACCATTCATGCATTTTCATGTTTATGAAACTAAGCCTGTGACATCTGGTGTTGGTGAAATATGCCATTTGGGCCAAACTAGGTACCATGACAAAACTGTTAACAGATTTGGTCATTAAGTGCAGGTCATGTTTCCTATTTTTGTTTGAACTGGGTCTGGAAAATAAAGGAGGGAGCAATAATTTGCTGAATTGCTAAGTGTGTACTATGGCAAGTATGTGTGGCATTTTAAGTTGTAAACATGGATGATCCTGTTGGTATCATCCCTCAGTGAATGAAATTCAGCTTAGATACTTGAATTCAAATAATAGCCATGTTATGAATGCAACAAGTGTTCTGTACTTAATCACTTCTCCTAATAAAAACACAGTAAATAGGATTAATTGCCATAGATTAAGAGAGTCCATTACCAGCAAGTTTCACACTGTGAAATCACACAATGCACTTTACTTCTCCCAAGAAACCTTGATTACAAATGGAAATTATATGGACAGACAGCAGAGGTTGCTAAATTTTGAATATTAATTCAGCAATTTATATATTAAAGGAACCACCTCAAGCAAAATGTTAGTTTGTAAGCTTCAGATCTTTATCTGTTTGTAAGTTTCTCCTCTTTATCCTGATATTTTAAAACCTTATAATATATATGAATTCATAAAGAGTTAATAATTTGTCCCTTGTAGGCACTGTTTACAGGAATAACCAGAGTTTTGAGATAGCTAAGAACTTTCATCAGTTTCTGGGCTCTTGGAAGGTCTTTGTGCAACATTGAATTTTGCTTTTCAAGTAGTTGTGAAGATTGAGTAGTGACTGACTTCAATAGACTATGCAGTGTTAGAACTTAGTCAACTAAATTTTATCTGACTGCCGATCACACTCATCTCAGAATGTATATGCTCATATGCTGTCTAGTTTTAAGTTTGTTTAAATGGACTGATGTGTATGCACATGTATATAATTGTGTATACCACAGCATCAGTTGAAGAGCTGGAAAATGATGGATGCAGAATAGTAGGACCACAGCAACAGGTGATGTTTGTTGAGTATTGTAGTTACTTTTCTGTCGCTATGATAAAACACCATGACCAAAGACAACTTGAGAAAGAGAAGGTTTATTTCAGCTCAAATTTGCAGGCAACAATCCATCACTGAGGCAACTCAGGGAAGGAACTCAAGGCAGAAAACGGATGCAGAGGCCATGCTTGTTCTGGTTTGCTCAGCCAGCTTTTTAAGATACCTCAGGACCAATCTACCAAAGAATGACACCACCCACAATGGGCTGGACCCATCCACATCAATCACTAATTAAGAAAATGTTTCACTAACTTGCCTAATCTTATGTAAGCTTTTTCTGAGTTGAATTCCTTCTTCCCAGATAACCCTAACTTACACACAGTTGACATTAAACTAGCCAAGAAACTGAATATTTTTGCATGTTAGAAAATTATGTCACATATAACATCTATATTATCTTCAGAGATCTCAAAAAATTCAGTCTTATCATCATTTTTATAAATAACAAAGCCACAGCCCAACAAAGTTAAACAATTTGTTCTCTTTTTACATCTCAGAATATTTACACTAACAAGTTAATATTTTATACTTCTTTCTGCCTCTTACACTTTCTTCTTTAACTCTTTGTATATTTCAGCTCACAGAATAGCAGTCAGCACACAAAAATCTTAATTATTGCTGAATAAAAGAATAAAATAGGGGCTGGAGAGATGGCTCAGAGGTTAAGAGCACTGACTGTTCTTCCAGAGGACCTGAGTTCAATTCCCAGCAAAACCACATGGTGGCTCACAACCATCTATGATGAGGTCTGGTGCCCTCTTCTGTAAAAAAAAAACTGTATGCATAATAAATAAATAAATCTTTAAAAAAAAAAAAAAAAAAAAAAAAAAAAAAAAAAAAAAAAAAAAAAAAAAAAAAAAAAAAGAATAAAATAAATGAGCAGCATCTGGGAGCTGGCAGGACCAGATACACATGGTTCCCATGTCTAGTCTAGTTCAGCTGGGTAGACTGAAGATGTTGTATGTCCATTTCTTATCTCTTCAGCTATTTCTGCTTTCGTCCTACCATCCATACCCTACTTCCACAGTTTAGTAACTTGTCTTTGCTCTGATGCTTCTGATTTGAAATAATGGTGCTTTTCACGCTCACAGTTCCCAGGCCTCTCAGCTTTTGATGTCCTGGGTTGGCTTCAGTATGCTGCTTTTCTCTGAGGCATACAGTAATATCCTTCCGGATGATGACAAGTGGCAACAGTAAAGGTTCACTTCTCTCTTGAAACTGTGGCATCTGTTTTTATTAGCCTTTTCTGACATTCAAGAAGGCTGGGCATCAAAAGTGCTACCGCATGACATTTGGGAGGATCAAAATAAGAGTTTACCTTTTTATTAAATATAATTGCATATCACTAGTTTTAACATTTATATTTTATAGGTGTAAAATGACTGGTGTGGTGGTTTGAAAGAAAATGGCTTTGTTGGAGGAAGTGTGTCTTTTTGGGGGTGGGCTTTGAGGTCTTCTATACTCAGGCTATGCTTACCGTCACAGTTCACTTCCTGTTGCCTGTGGATCAAGATGTGGAACTCTGTTTCTTCTCCAGCACCATGTCCACCTTCATGCCACTATGTTCCATTATGATGATAATGGACTAAACCTCTGAATCTGTAATCCTGCTCTGATTAAATGTTTTTCTTTATGAAGGTTACCATGGTCATAGTTTCTCTTCACAGCAATAAAACACTAAGACAGAAGTTGGTACCAGGGACTGGAGTATTGCTGTGAGAGACCTGACCATGTTTTTGTTTGGAGAAATTTGGACTTTGGTACTTAAGGTTAGACAAGCAGTAGAATGTTTTAAGCACTGCTTAATGGGCATGGAAGTAGGCTCATGAAAGACAGTGCTGCCTGGGGTGATTTGAACTGTGAGGCCTGGCTCAAGAGGCTATAGAAGAGAAGAATATCAGTATGTGGCAGTCTTGTGATATTTTGTTGAAAAATGTGCTGCTTTTTTGCCCTTGGCCAAAGAATCTCCTTGAGGCTAAAGTGAAGAGATATGGATTAATTTCATTGGCAGAGGAAATCTCAGAACAGCCCAGTATTGACTGTTATGCGGTGATTAGTATTAACTCTAATGAAGATTTATGATTTAACTCTAATGAAAAGGAGCAAGCTAAGCAAGTCAAAATAGGAAAAAAAAAAAAACAAAACACAGGTTGATAAAAGGTACCAGGAAGTAGAATGGAGTTAAGTCTTATGTTCAAGGAGATAAACAGATTAAGAAATGGAACAATAGGAATGGTGACCTCAGGGTAAGACCCTATCCAGCTAAGCTTCAAATTTGTGAAAAGGAATTAAAGAACAGTTTAGGTCTAGGCATGGTGATATACACATCTTTAATCTCAGCACTCAAGAGACAGAAGAAGGCAGATCTCTGTGTTTGAGGTCAGCCTGGTCTACAGATTGGGATTCAGGATAGACAACTTAGTCAGTGAAGAAAACAATCAAAAACAGAGAGCTGATGAAGATGTAATTGATGGAGGGGGCCATGTTCCAGTCCCATCAGGTAGCAGAAGTTGGCAGCTTCAGCTATGTGGTTCTTACTTCAGAGTTAAGGATAGAAGAAATGGGTTATAGAATTTGCCTCTGCACCTAAAGAAAGCTGCTGAGGCCAGACATGTGTCAGGGGGTTCCCTGAATGAAGCCTTAGAGAGGCCATTGCATGAAGCTGTGAAGGTGAAGCCTGGATTGCTTTGGAGACCACAAGATACTGGAAATGATAGAGCTGTGGAATACTTGCTGAGAAGAGCTGGTAACAGGGAACCAGCTCAAGAAAAAGGAGTATGTTATAGTTAGCAAAGCTAAAAGGGGCTGGAGATCTGAAGGACATTTTGACATCAGAAATGAAGATGCAGAGTCTGGAGTTTGTCCAGCTGGTTTTTGGTCTTGTTCCTTTCCCTATGTTTTGGAATGGTAATATATATCCTGTGCTACTATATGTTGGAAGTATGTGATCTGCTTTTTGACTGATTTTACAAGGGATTACAGTTAATGAGATTGCATGAATCTTAGAAGAAACTCTGAACTTTAGACTTTTAAATAAATTTGAGACTGTAATAGACTATGAGGACTTTTGGAACTGGCTGAATGCAGTTTTGCATTGTGATATGGTTATAAGTCTATGAGGGTCAAAGAGTGGAATGTGGTGGTTTGAAGGAAAATGGCCTGAAAAGGGAGTGGCACTAATTTGAGGTCCATATTTGTTGGAATAAGGCATGACTTTGTTGCAGAAAGCATGTCTATGTTGGGGTGGGCTTGAGGTCTCCTATGCTCGCAGTATGTCCAATGTCACAGTTCACTTCCTGTTGCTTGTGGATCAAGATGTAGAACTCTCAACTCCTTCTTCAGCACCATGTCTGCCTACATGCTACCATGTCCTACCATAACAATGGACTAAACTTCTAAAAGTATAAACTAGCTGCAATTAAATGTTTTCCTTTATGAAAATTGCTGTGATCATGGTGCATAGCATGAGGTCTTCACAGCAACAGAAACTCTAACTAGGGCAACTGGATTGACCTGCAGATGGTCATAGGATGGCTACAGGTTGATAAAACATTTGTGCTTCTCAGTGAGCTTCTTTGCTGTGTTGGATCTCCATCTCTTGACATATGAAATGGGGCATAAGTGTGCTTCTCTGTGTATGACTGCTGATAGAAACAAGTGAAATGATAGGTGTGGTCAGATTCCTTGGCATAGTGGAAATCACACTTTCCTGCCTATGTGTGAACAGCTGTAAGCTGCATAATTGGGTATAGCAGCTGAAAGCAAAGGTATAGCTTTCAACCCCACAGTGCCTCATCCCAAGTTTATGCTGGTGCATGTGTTACCTGCTGTGTTCTTTGCTCCTGATGTTGGAAGGGCTGCTAAGGGTCATTGCTAGGGCATCCCTGTGCACAGCCCAGATATTCTGAGAATGAAAGGTGCTCTGTGGCACATCTCTCAAAATTACAAAATGGGAATAAAGAGAAAGTCATTTTGTTCTCTCTTTTTGAACAGAAATGTTCAGATCTTTTGGCTGGATGAAGCTGCAGAATGAAGTCATGAGTTACACTTAGTAGCGATCAAGCTGTGATTGGCTTTTCTCTCTTTACTTCCTAATTTTCTTTGTCCCTCACTGTTGATCCCTGGGATTGCACTCCTTAATAAAACAGCAGCTCCTAAACCTTTCCCAGGGCTCTGCTTTCTGACAGAACAGAAGGTGCTTAATTCAGTGACTGGCTTCTGTTTATTTTGGTTATTAGAACCAAAGCTAATTTGTTAATGAGTGCCAAAGCTAAAAAAAAATGACTATAGGCAGAATTTTGTTGAGCTGGATAATTTTCATTTTCCAGACTCCATAGTTACTTTCAAGAGATAATACAATCACACATAAATGTTCTTAACTAATGTTATATAAATTAGGTAAAATTTATGTCTGATAGAGAACTTTCATAGATATCTTTAAAATGATAATTTACAGTTGACTTGCGGTATTTTTAGCTAAAGCAAGTCAGAAACTTTTATGTATCATGGGCATTGTTATGGTCTTCTAGACATGCCACTGTAACCAGTCAAAAGTAACTGTCATTAAGTGTCTCAAACGGAATGCCCTTTCTGCAAAATAAACTGTCTTCATAGAATGCCATATACATGTCTATGTGAGCTCTCATTGTGGGATACCAAGAGGAATCTCAGCCAGCAGGACAATTCAGTGATTCTCCCTGGTGAATGTCACCTGAGAATCACCTTCTTTCCATGTATCTGCTTATCAATGAGTGTTGAGTTTGAAGTTTGTGAATAAAGCAGCTCATGGCTTTGTCCCACTCCCAGATCTGCATTTAGGGATTGAAAGTGAAAGTCTTGTCTTTCAGAATTCTTATCACATATGTGGACAGTCATGTATTGTCTTAAGTTAATATAGTTAAATTGGAGAGACTCATTGGATACCAAACCAGGAGCCAACTTCCAGTTTTTATTTGCTGAAACATGGGCTCTCTTCTGTTCCGATTAGATAGCCATCAACATTTTTCTTCTAAAATATTGTTTTAGTTTAAAGGTCATAGAACATGATAGGGAGATGACTCAGCAGTTAAGAGCGCTTGCTGCTCTTGTGGAGAGGACTTGGGTTAGGTCCCATATGGTGTCTCACAACTATTCATGTATCTAGTTCTAGGGGATCCAACCCCCTTTGCTGATATTCACCAGCCCTGTTATGTGGCAAAACATTCATACACATAAATAAAATAAATACATCTAAAGATATTTAAAGGTCGTATACTTTTTCTCTGCTATGAAGTGACACTTGTAAATTCTAACACTCAAGTGACAAGGATATTGCTTGGTTTTACTGTAAAGATTTCCCACTTACTTCAGAGACACATTGTTTCTCTTTCATTCTTCAACAATGCTGTCCTACGACAGGGATTGCACACTTTATTTTCTGTGTTCTATAAACTGCCTCAAGTAGTACCTACCGTGAGCTCATTAGGCTCATTTCCTTTTAACAAAGTTCTAACGAAGACCTCTTTGTTTTTCTAAATGATGAACCAGCTCACGTCTCAGTATTTCTCTAACGGGAGCCATAATTAATTGAATGTCAACGCTAACCGAGTGTAAGCTGTAGTTTAGGAGCACAGACCTTGTGCTCTCAGGTCCTGTTACAAAGAGCAAAGATGACAGTGTTGGGGAGACTAGGAGGGGCCGAGTGTAAAGGAATAAAGCCTCGCTGATGCAGGCAACAGCAAGACTGCCAAAAAGCTGAGAAGTACCTGGCTGGGTTTTAAAGGACAGGAATACAATACTCTTACTAAGACGCACTTTATAGAGTTCGATTCACAGCCAAGGAAAACAGCTTTTGGAGCTTTCGGGTGCCCATAAACAGCTAGATGAATGCAAGGAAGCCAAAACCAGGGATGAGTCGGGTATTTAAATGCTCAGCTTGCTCAGCTGCCACAGAGTCCTCCCTCCACACAGATGCACTGGCATGGGAGTATGAGCAACGCCCTACGTGTGTGATTTATGGAAACTAGGTATATAAGGGCTAGGCAGGGAAAATGAGCAGGCACTCTACTCGCCAGCTGTTGTATGATAACTTAGGAAAGAAGCAATCTGGTTCACTTTTCCAAGGTAATTGCATAGCATGATGTTAAAGAGAGGCGGCAAGTCTACTACTGACCCCAAAATAATGGTCATGAAAGTGCTAGGCGACAATTGCCCGTTGATAAGCTGGTTCAAGTATTTTCTTAGCCAATATGCTAAGAAAAAAAACTGTCATGTGGCAGTAAGTTGTAAAGTGATAAAAAACAGACATGAGTGGGAAAATATTTTATCAAGAAAGATAAAATAGAGAAATTCTATGAATATGATAACGGGACAACAGAGACTATTTTATAGAAGAACTTTGTAATGTTGCCAACCATTAAGGCAAATGAACGAAGAGCAAATGGGTTATATTTCAACCACATACCATCTCAGTGAGCAGCAGTCACTTTTACTACCCCAGTCACATTTTTTGACTGATGCAATAAAATTTGCAAAATTCAAAGAAAAACATGGGATTTATATCTTTCTTTTTTAGCTTCAGATTTGAAATGGATTTTTATGGTTAACCATTCAACAAAATGTTTTTGAAATGTTTTGAATCATTTATAGCTTTTAGGAAGCCACATTGTTTATAAGCCTAGGGTTCCCTGTGGCTGTCAGGCCTGCTGTATAATCCTCACATATTTTTAAAGGCAAGATGTTGTGCTAGGATACTTATTGTACTTATATATTTAAATAGTTTGTAGTGTTTAGAATGGTCTAGTAGGGCTTCATGGGTCATAAATTGTGGATGTGTTTTGTGATTCAGAGAACTGTTTCTATATGATAACTGACTCCTACTTTTAATTATTTTAGTTGATATAACTTTGGTGTTAGAACTTAAATTCAGTACAAGATTGAGTAAACATAAATTGAAATGATTTTCTCTAAATCTTTCCTCGTCTATCTTTTGTTCACTCTAGAGTACTTTGGTCAAAGGATGGAGCTAAAAGGAACTTAGATTCAGCTTAGTAGTGGAGACATTAGTTTTCATGTTTTTGCAGATTTTAACTAAAGACCAGGGCAGTCATCTCACTATATTATGTAAATCATCTGAACTCAAAGGATCATTGCATTTTACAGCGATTTCCCCCCCATTCCCTCATAGGTTGAAAAGCGTGACAAAACGTAACAACAGACTTCGTTAGTGTCTTTAGAAATGTTTTCTCACCCTAAACTCTTATCATTGCTTAAGGGATGATTTCTGTGGTTGGCATTTTTTTCTAAGAAGCGATCATCCATTATAAATCAGAACCTGCCATAGAGCCTGCACTGCAGTCTCTCCTGTACACATACTCCAGCGTCTTCCGTGTTCTTTGGGAAGAGCTCGAGATCAGCGCACACATCTCTAGATGGTCATTTCCTTTTGTGCACAGTTGTTCTGAAACAAAAGCCAAAGTACACTGTCCCTGCCCACAATAATGAACACGCCAAAGTTTTATTTGTACTTGACATTGCGTAAACTTTTGTCTTAACTAAGTAGAATAATATGAAATTGCAATTTATGCAGCATTAAGCGATTTGTGCATGTGATGAGAAAAATATTAATGCTAATTCAAAGCCTTGAAATCTTACAAATCTTCTCAGCTTTATGGGACTTGAGGAGAATCGAGTATTCACTTCTGACTTGGAGTAAACTACTCCAAACTATGTAGGGAGTAGAATTTCACATATTGTGTAAATTAGAAGTTTTGGGGAATCTGAAAATTGCTAAAGGTCAATGTGGACTACATCTGACACCAGATATCCCATGTATTTGCAGGTATACATGCTTACCAGACCCTCTGTATCTCTTTTACTTTCTTATGAGTTTACCATCCTTTGTGGCTTCAGACATGATTATACTCCATGCTGGGCTGCAGAAGCTGTAGAGTCCCTGAGAGGCCACTTTAGCTATGCAAGAACCTTAGTCTCCTCATCATGGAAGCAAATGAGCTGAGTTGGAAATATTTCCAAGAAAGGATTTCTAAAAGGGCAGAGCTGTCTGTTAAAGGGAAAGATAAATACGAGAGCAGATTTGCTGACCCAGCAAGTGCTGACCCTGCCCGAGATTAGTTTCTGTAAGAATGAAATCTTGACAATGTTATAGCTGTGTTTAGAGCAAGGAAATAAATGTCAAAAAGGTCCTTTTGAAGTTGATGCTTTCTTTTTCTAGCTTTAGAATCAAGCACTTTTTGAGCAATACCGGCCGTAGAACTGTTGCTGATGTCAAGATAAAACACTTGCCCTGCTTTTGATGAGTAATGGTGTTTGATCGTTTTCCCTCAGTGGGACATAGTTGCTAAGGTTGGTTGCTTGGATTCTGAATGGTCTCTACTCCATCTCTGCTTACAATCCAATTATTGGCAATATTTATGTCTTTCTCAGTGAGCACCTGCCATCCACACAAGGTCATTACAGCTCATAGTAGTAACAATTTGGAAATCTATTATTATTATTGTTATTGCCTATAGTTTTGAAATTAATTATATTTCAATCTAGAATTCTTAAAGCACATGAAATTTGTCTTTATGGTTTTACTTCTCAACAAAAATGAAGATTTTTTTTTTAAAAAAATAGGAGTATCAGGAAATATTTATAATTTCTGCTTCTGTAGTCAAAATTTCAGGGTTTGAATTAGGCCTTGTGTATTTTGATTTGGTTCCTAAAGCTAATGTTTTGGCAAGATATTGCTATTGGTTGCTTATCATAATTAAATGGTAAGATCATGGTGCTGAGGACACCATACACTTTGGTTGCAGGGCATAGAGAAATCAAGAAAGCCCTTAACAGGAAACATTCTCTCTTTTGGTTAGGTTTTGTGGTGCTGGAAAGTGCTATGCAGAATGCTGGAGGACAAACATCATTAATGGATCTAACGGGTAGCGAATAATACAAAATCATCATGCCAGGCATGATGATGTGGCTCCTGGTAAAATAGTGGCATTACTGGTATAGAGGTAGCCAGGCACTGATTTTCTGATTGGATTTAAGAGATAATTTATGCTTAGTACTGTGAGCCTTGTCAAAAGCCCATGTCTAAAGAGATCATGGGTCCTAGGAGGGAACCTGTTACTTGCTACTGTTTTCTTATTGAGGATATAGTATCAAGCACAAAAAATATTTGTGTTTAGACCTATATTAATGCTACTATTAATAAGAGTAGTCAATGCAGAAATACTGAGCAAAATGCTGAAGCTAAATGACTGTTGAGTTCTCATTCTTAAATAAGATACATACACATCTTGCCTTTCCCTGCTTCCCCAAGGCTTAGAGGTATAAGAGGTATTGGAAAGAAGGTAAAAGCCACTTGATCTGGAGGAATGCTATGAAATTCTGTTTTCTGGATCTAACACGATCACTGGAATCATGAGTTCATGACAGCTGTGGTTGCTTGTACAGGATCTGTACAAGATCAAGCCAGTCAACTTGACAGAACCAATGAGAAAAAGGATCATAGCCTCCACCACTAGCTGAGGAGCTGTTGCCCACTGATGACCGATGCCCAAGAAGTAATTCTTTCTTAAGAGCTGTGGCTGCAGTGGATGGATTCACACCAGCGCATATGTAAGTAGTACCAATTGGGCTCAGTGATCATAAAGCAAGAACTGGACATGCATTGAGAGAGAAGCATTGAAGAAGTCTAGGAGAATAGGAAGGTGAGTTTGGGCATATACAATTAAGACAAATTGCAACATGTATGAATAAACAACAAATATCCTAATAAAAACCCTTTACATATTGAATACTTGGTCTTTAGCTAATGCTGCTTTGGGAGGTGATTAATGCTTTAGTCGGCAAAGCCTAGCTGACGCACAAAAGATCATGGGAGACTTGAAATGCACACTGAGATCCCAATTCTCCTCCTTTTTCTTCACCTTCCCTCATTTCTCCTTTCTGCAACACTATGCCATTAATAGCTTTAAAATTATTTACTATATGTGATTGTGTAAATGTGTTTGTAGAGGTCAGAGGCAGATAATGGTTTTCTTCCTCAGTTAATAAATCCTGCTTTTCTTTTCTTTTCTCTTCCTTTCTTCCTTCTTTCCTTTTCTCCTTCTGTCCCTCCTTCCCTTCCTTCCTTTCTTCCTTCCTTCCCTCCTTACCTTCTCCCACTTTTGGCAGACGTCTTGTTGAACTCGGAGATTGTCAGATTCAGCTAGACAGGTTGTCTAGTGAACTCTAGGGATCCACCTGTTCCTTGTTGTAGGGATAGAAGGTATGTGCTGCCATACCAGCCTATTGTGTAGTTGCTGTGGACCTAACTCAGGTCCTCAAGTTCATTCTTTAAGCACTTTCTTGACTCAGACATCTGTCTAGTTCTAATTAGCTTGAGTAAATCATGCACTTACCACCTTATTATCCTGTCTTATCATAGACCCCAAAACAATGAAACTGTGGACTCTGGATTGGAAACCACTGAAACAATCAGCCAAAATGAATCTTTCCTTCTTATAGGTAGATTATCTCAGGTATATAGTGTAACAAAAAGAGGCCTCACTTAAATTTTTTTGTTGTAGGACCTTAGAAAAGAAAATCCATTCTATTCCAGTTTAACTTTCTTATGTCTAAGGTGAGGATAATGACAGCATCCTCCTCAGCTGTTTTGAGGTCTTAGGTAATCAGTCATGCAAAGTAGCCAGCAAAAATGTCTACCTAGAACATGGATTATCAATAGTTTCAGTAGCCTTTGATAGAGGAAATAGATTTTAGTTTTTTATTTTCCATAAGCCCTCTCAAAATGCTTTGTATACAATAGGTGCTTGGTTCATACTCATTTCCTAGTTATTTTAGTGGTATCTTTTGTGCTGTTTGTTATTGTAGAAGAGTAGATACAATCACAGATCAGGAGTACCCTATAGAGGAAAGGTCAGAACTACATTGGATATAGCAATAAAAGTTGTTTAAGTCTGAGGAACTCCTCTCCCGGCATCATTTTCCATTTTCCAAAATGCCATCTGAGAACTTTGTTGAGAACTATGGAAGAAGCACAGACATAATTTGGTATAATACATTCTGTCTCATGAAGCACCAACCCAAAAGTGACACTGTATGACTTTTACCATTTCATTGGCCAATGCAAGTCATATGATTAAACATGACTTCAATATGTGAGGATCCCCATCTGTGTTGGTAATGAAACCTGCATTCTGCCATAGAAACTAAATGAGGGTATATTCCCCCTTCCTCCTTTTAAAATTATTCTTATTATGTGGTCAAGAATCTTAGTAGGGAAAAATGAGTCGTTTTCTATAAGTACAGCAAAATCCCCTAATTGCTCGCTTTTGGCTTTTAATATGATTATAGTTGCTTCCATAGTCAGTGTACAGAATCAACTATTTTTGGAACTCTTGCTATAAATGTGGTTTCTTTTTTCAGCACAAAGATGATTATTTACTTGATTTGCAAAAATGATTTAGTTTAAATGTAGTGACTCTCACAGAAAACACCACTGTGGATTATACGGTATTCAAATAGTAGTTGGAAGGATGCCTGTGTTATATAAACAAGTGGAAAACTAGGAAGTTTCAGCTTTCAGTGCTCCCTGAGTGAATGAGTCTATACAGTGGTGCCTACTTCCCCTTTAACTAATAATGTTAATTCTGGTGCCAGAGATTGCTGTGCACCAGGCAATCGTGTACCACATGTAAACTGCCATGTTGAATCTGTGAAGAAGATGAGATTCATTCCAGCATTTTATATAGTTTTTCAGCTAGAAGGGGAGATTACTGATATATGAAACCTGTGAAGTCTGGGCCCAGGTATACAAAATATACAAGTTTGCTCTGTACCTGTGTAAACAAGGTGGTGTAGTGAAATACTAGCTATATTTTTCCTGATGGCTGATTATTGCTAACCGTGTTTCAACTGGCCAGCTTAACTTTTGATTTCTTCAAAGGAATAGGCTGTACTTATATAACTAACTCTGCAGTTTCCAGAATTCCTATAAAGTTCATATGAACCAGGCCCTCTTAGTGTCATTGAATAGGTGGCAGCCAGATAGCACCCTGATTATGCACTTACTTGATACATTCTCTTTTCTGCTATTGATCTGCTGACACTACCATGTCATATCTAAAATGCAATGGGGACTTTACTTAGAAAGGATATAGTTCAATATGAGTGGGCTTATCTCACCATACTACTTCCCTGGCTATCCAGGAACACAAAGCTAATCTGTAGGTGATATTATAGTTTCATCTCATGCTTCATATGCATCCTCTATCCATGTTAATGGGAATTTGTGTGTGTGTGTGTGTGTGCTTACTCTAGGGAAAATTGATTCCAATTATTGAGTATAATTTATTCCAACCCCTTGATGGAATAATTTATACTCTTGAGATACTCTTGAAATGTGTAACCAACAGGGAACTCTATTTATACATAAGTTTTTACACATCTTTCAATTAAATAAGAAATCCAAGTGCAAAACCCATCACTCAAGGAAAGCTCATGAGTTGTAACACTCCCGAGAGGTTTTTTGGTCCATAAACCAATAAATGGATTATACTTACAGGGAAAAATTCTTCTCTCAGATCCCATGTGGCCTGCCTATTGATGTACCAGTGAGGCAGCTCACAAGGGATGTGAGGTACTTTAGGTTGCAAGGGCAGAAATGGTCACTTTTTTCCCATATAATCAATTTTAAGGCTTTAAAATAATTGCTGTAAAGAACACATTTATCAAGGTACAAACTATTACATGTTTAAATACACACTTGTTTGGTTATAAGTCCTATAAATAATAGACATTTTATCAAGAAGTGAATGTAACCTTTTAATATAAAGGCACATATTTATGAGTGTTTCCAATACAAATCCAATCACATGAGAGGCTCACTATGGGCGTCAGATTATGGAGTCACAGCAGTATGTAATTAGTGGAAAAAATGATGATAAAACATTTTTACTTTCATTTTTCCAAAACAGAAATTTGTGCATGAAAATACTGTGACTTACTTTTTGGTTGAATTTTAGTATTTGTAAGGAATGTTAGTGAAAGATGATATTATTGTAGATATCAATCTAGGGAATAATATTTTGAACCTCCTGTACTGAAGCGATTTATAAACTTGGTTTTATTGTGTTTTGTGGTAGATTTTGTTTTAGAAGAAAAGAAAATGATCTATTTAGGAAAATTACTATTCTATAGACAGACTTAAGATTTTTGGAGTGTCCTCAACCTTAAAACAACTATTATGTTTTATGAGAGAGTTCCAAATCTAGCAAGTAATTATCATATAGCTGAAGTTGATTCTGTATGCCCATTAGCATTTGATGTTGACCCAAATCTTTCTTATAAGCCTTAAGGGTCTAACATAAAAAAGTCAACCCCCCATTCACCATTTTTGAGTTAAAAATATGGTCCCTGATGCAATGCTTTGTCAAAATCAACAAGAATATTTATGGTGTTAAAAAATATTTTAAGTTTCATGAACACTTGATTTCTAGAACACAAGTATTTTCAGGGGGCATTTTGGGGGCTTAAAACTTTTGCTTCCCAGGAATAAGTGTTTAGTAAGTATCCATGACAATTTTTTCTTTTGTATATGAGTGTATTTAACTTATTAGTAATAAGTATTCTCTATATTGTACAACAATTTAAACAATGCTGTCTCTTGATTTAATAAAGAATATCAGATTGATCTTCCAGCCTTTCCTCAGCTGCTGCCTGAAGTTAGTAAGAGCTACATGGCTGCTAATAGGTATGTTAAAATAGTTTGTTTAGATAACTCACTTTCTTCAGCTGATTTTGCATTTACTAAACCAAGCCTTATGCTCACAAGTCTCTCAGCAAATTCTCTTTGTCATCTGCTATTCTTACTAGAAGACATTTTGCTGAAGGTGTTTTAAACCTGAATACATATGATCAGTGACATGCTACAGAGAAGGTGTGCTAAGTCAACAGGCCAGGACAGCCTTGGACATAGCCCAGTGGCTCAAAGTTCTTTAACCTCAGTTTGCTGTGCTTTAATCTGTGGTAAGGAAAGAAAGAGTTCTGGAATGTCTCTTGTCTTTAGCCCACTGGGCTTAAATAAAATGTTCATCTGATTGTGCTGTGTCCAAAGAAGTGACTCCAGGTGGCCAGCAGTCACATATCATCTAGGTTTTCTTTTCCAAACACATTTGGTTTCTTTTTTTCAGTACACCCTAGACAGTCTTGAGATTACTCATCCAAGTATAAAGAAATGATGTTTACAAGAGTTCTCAAGTGTACAGGCATTGTTCTTGGGCATAGGTTGACTTTATTTCATGTTGAGTTTGCTGGCCACAAACTTAAGGGCAGAAAATGCAATAACCCCTAAATTTCACATTATTCATCTGCAAATTGAAATTAATGAGAAAATCCATATCATAAAGATGGGGGATGAATTTATACAACAATACTGTGTTGTTGAGTTCCTGCTCATAGCAAACAATGTATATTGTCTCTGATATTATCTTAAATTATTATTGCCATTAACCTGCAATTATTGGGATAAGGAAGTAAATGATGGGCAAATATTACTAATGATGTCTTAGAGGTAGATCAAAATTCACATGCTAATACATGTAATCTTTAAAAATGCTAATTTTATTTCACTTTCAATACTTATACAACAGTTACTTAATAACAGTCTCTATTTCAGTCCCTTTATAGCCATCAATTTATCTGTCTCCACACAAGTTTATAAAAGAGTTGCCATTATTCAAGATGAGTAAGTTGAAGAAGCAACTTCTTTGGTTTGTCACAAACCTGGATGACACAAGAACTTGGCTTGATTGACTTCATGCTTGACCAACACCCCCACACTGGACTCCCAGTTGGGCACTGTTATGCTTATTTGTGGGCACATGACATTCCCAAACAAGAACTTAGGTCTAAAAGCCAATGTAGAAATAGAACCTTAATTACATAAATATCTTTGAAGCATTCATGTAAACAGTCTACTGTTTCAAAAGAAAAATAACACAGTTGAAAAATTGTGTCTAAATTGAGACAGTATAAAATAAATCATTACAAGAAGGAGATTGGGGTGGGATATATACAAACACAAGTGTATATTGCATATATAAATATTTATAACCCTTTTCTATTTTCTTAGTTCCAGTCTTGTATGTATGTATGAAGATTTGCAACATCACACACAATGTAGGAGGATTTAACATCCGGCTAACATAGTTTGAGATTTTTTTTTTAAACCTTTAGTCTATTGCATGATGTTAAGAAACAATTTCTATATGCAAGCATATAGATCCCTTAAAGCTAAGATATGGGTATGTATGATGAATACAGAAAATGTGTATCATTGTCAAGTCTTCTTAGATTTAATTATGTTATTCCTCAACTATATCCAATTCAATGTTGTAAGTGATTGTTTGGGACTAAAAAAATATTACTGAGAATGATCCCTTTCACATTAATGAAATGATGTACTTATACATCTTTTCATACTTTTGGAGTTCTCATTATGTTTTTCTCTGAGTAGGGACTTTTACATGAATTAGTACTTTGTTACTTTGAGACTAGGTAGAAATGGTTTTGTTTAAAAAAATTAAATCTTTAACATTTAATTAAACGACTCAGAATTTTTCTCACACCCTTTTCTCACTAAACATAGCTAGCACTACGCACTCAGGCTTATACATACATAGGTCGTTGTGCAAGTAAATGCTCCCTTCCTTATTTGTTTGCTGCTGGTAATGGATAACTAGAGACTCTAGATAAGAACTTGACCTTATTGCTGATGATACGATAGCTGTTTCCAGATGCCAAATGTTAACTTGTGAGAAATAGGGAAAAAACTAGCAATGTTTTTGAATTGAAAGCAGATAACAAGCGTTGTTCACATGTCGTGGTGTTTATCACCACGTACTATCATTCTTCCTTCAGAGCGAATGAATCATTTTAAATAGAAGCAAGCTGATCCTCCTATTAGCAAGTCTAAATCAGTAGAGCAACATCTATTTTCAGAATCTTTGTAGCTATTATGGGACTGTTACAGTGTGCAACTCTTAACCCTGTCCCAAAATGACAGCATTCTGTTACAAATAGATGATTAAGGCCTTGGTGCCAGTGTCTCTATTGTGGAACCTTTGGTTGGGAGAGCTGACAGCTGGGAGAAGCTCTGTGTTTTGAAGGTTATGATCACAGCAGTTTCATAAGTGCTTCATTTCAGTTCTCTTCTGACTGCAGAAGGGACAGGTGCTGTCTGGGTCTGATTTCACTAGTCTTAATTTCTTATCTGACCTGGTAGTCAATCAAGGGCATGAGAGAAAGGACTGAGGGCAAGATGGATGAGTGGAAGAGAAGAGACTTAGAGGCTAGAAGTGGTAGGGGAAGGTACCAATGTCTGTGAATAACAGTGTGTGTGTGTGTGTGTGTGTGTGTGTGTGTGTGTGTGTGTGTGTGTGTCTGTGCGTCTATATTTCTCTCTGTGTGTTGGTGTATGTGTGTCTCTGTGTGTATATCTGCCCCCTCCCTATATGTATGTGTATTGCTAGAAATCTAACTTCCCTCCTCCAGAACCTGGCAGCCCCTCCTGCCATTCTTCACTGCTGTGTACGCATGCTGCCCTGTGCAAAATGGATTTCTGAGTGTTAACCATCATGTTCTTTTTTTCCAAAGGGTCTTCTGTAGGATTTCATTTGCAGAGCACAGAGGGCAATATCTAGGGTAATTCCAGGGCTTAGTGGCAGTGATCTTTTGTCAACTCTCCTTGTGAGAGAAATTAAACTTGGTATGAGCACTCACAATCACAGTGAGTGCAATGCCATCCCTGGCCAATGGGTAGGAAATCCTAAACCCGGCAAGTATTTATGAGAGGGGAAAAATGAGATGCCATAATACGACAAGAATATATTCATTAAATCTTTCAATTTCTCAGAAACAGAATTCCCACTTCAGTAAAAGGCCTTAGCAGATTTATCAAGTCAGATATTCTTACTTTTATGAGATTTGACTCCCTATGCTAAAATGAGATATATTTAAAAGCAGGACAGCCCCACAAAAGAAAGAAAGCTTCTAAAAAGATGAAGTTAATAACATACTCGCCACTGTGCCTTAGATGGAATATAAGATAAGGTCCACAAGATACACTGAAGACATCTGATCGCACACACAGACACCAAAATAAATCATGCTTTAAAAGCACAGGGAGAGGTATTGAATTATTGCATATTTTTAAAACAGTAGTTAAGGCAGTTTTATAACCTCTTATAATTGTCAAGCAATTTCATTTTATTTTGATACAATCAAACAATAACAGCTTGCATTTAAGGTCTTAGCCTGAATAGCTTTCACAATTACAGTACATTTATACTGTTTTCCCACAGAATGCCTTTACTGTACGCTTGGAAATAAGCATACAGGACTACGCCCATCACTGTTGCCTTGAATGGTTCTTGATCTTTGAAAGCTGCATAGATGTATTATGATAGGTGTGATTCTAGTCATGGTACAAAGTCGAAATAATTTTATGTTGTATTGGGTTTAGAATTTTCTAACTCTGTTTGTCTCAAATTGGACCAAGGTTTAACATGACCAATGTTTTTAGCAAGTGGGAAATTAGACTTTTCTCAGATTTTCTTAGAATTGAATCAAGATTTGGACATTGTCCACTATGGAAAGTGCACAAGAGCTGCCTTCAATATCAATGTGTTTTACTCTTGACCTTGATAATGCATGGACTAAAAACAATCTTGAATTTCAAGTTGTAACTATTTGACAGTTGTAACTGGTATTCATGCCTGTGTTCTTGTGCATATCTTTAGGAAAATACAAGTGTTTATGGTGAAGGAAGGAAGGAAGACAAACCTGGAGTTTTAACCTAGTTCTAGATCCATAATTGAGACTTTGACAGGCAAAAGCCAGGACTGATTCTACATTCTAGAACTCACAATATACTAGTAAATTCTGGTGGTTAGGATTATTGCCACATATTCTTAATAATATATTCTGCATGAAAATATTTGCAATTAACTTTCATAGTATGTGTAATATTTAAAAATATTAGCTATCAAAACAAGTCTTATGTTTGGTGGCTTTTCTGTGATCCTTTCTTTATAGTCTTGATAAAAAGGAAATTACCCCTGAGGGTAAGAACCCAGAGGCAGTGTGCTCACACCTAGAGTATGCCAAAGTGAACCCAAATCTGGTGACTTCAGTGTGAATAACACATATATCAAGGGTTCAAGAAAAGAACCTGACAGATAATACTAAAAATTAATTTAGAAAAGCTTGGCTCCTATATACAATCAATTTTATTTATTAATTATTGTTATTATAATTATTGTGTTTGCAGATATGAGTGAGAGCATGCATGTGGAAGGCAGAGGACAATTTTTGGAGTTTCTCCTTCTACCTTCTAAAGATCCCTTATTGTTTCAGGCTGAATACTTAGGCTATCTGGCATCACTTCTCAGTATGGGAGTGCTGGGCTTTCAGTGCATGCTATCTCATGCAGCTTTTTACATAGATTCTAGAGATCAAAGTGAGGTTGTTATATCTATGTGGCAAGCACTTTTGCCCATTGATGCAGCTTGCCATCCCATATGCTTTCTATTTATTTCTAATTTTTAACCCCTCGGTGAGCAACCACCATTGTCTTTTTGTGAGTCAGTCTAGCGTATAGTAATTCACTGTGTATGTAGTCAAGAATTTATTGGTCTTACCTACACACCCAGTCAACATCAGGAACAGTCGATGCACACTCAGGAGTTAAAGGTATGTCATTAGGCTGAGCCCTATGATGTCAAGGGGAACCTTATATTGCTAGCTGAGTATTTAATGTCAAGTATTGCCACTTCCCCCTTCATTTCAATATTCATTTTTTACTAACATTATTGATAGATGTTTATATCCCTTCTAGTAAAATCTCCTTTTTCATTTTTTTTGCACAGTATAGGATCAAGATCCCACTGTCAATTTTACAGTTCATATTTATTTTTTCTCTCTCTCTCTCTCTCTCTCTCTCTCTCTCTCTCTCTCTCTCTCTTTTACCAGTTTTTGCCTTTCCCACCATGTGGGATCTTAGAGAAATTATTATCTATGTGCTTCAGGTTCCTATTTTCAAAATAGACATAATGATAATATTTGTACAATACAGCTTTTATAAGGATTAAATTAGAATCATTTACTCTATTGTGTGTGATAAGCACTCAATAAATGTCAGATGTGTGCAGAATCAATGTCTTATGCACATTGACTTAGGCAAGTTCTACTACCCAATAGGCATTTGTTAATTTTTCTCATCTCTAAATGACATTAAGAAAGGCTAAAACACAGCAATCATTATTAAAACTCTTTACTGTATAAGAGAAATGTTGCAGCTGACATGTTAAGGTCCTGTAGGGCCAGGCATGACATCTTTTCTCTGCTGATTAGGTTTTCAGTATGCTGGAGACAACAAGATACTATTTCTCTTTGTCTTAAGGCATTATGAATTTTGTGTCACAAAATCATGAACTAGGATATCTAATTTTATTCCAGGAAAGGTGTGTGTGGTTTGGGCTGAATAAAAGCCATTCTTAATTTTCCTTCATGTAGGTAACTGGTTATTTCTTTCCTTACCAGAGTAAAGATAACATATCCTACTAGTTATTCCTACAAAACTAAAATGTTCTCTTTTTTTCTTCTTCTTCTGAGGTACAGAAGAACTGGCTCTGTCTTTGCAGACAAAGTTACAGAAGGGTAGGAGCATAGAGGAAGCCACTGGTTTACCCAGAGCCTTTTGAGGCCTTCCTGCTGTCTGTTTCTGAAACATGTCCTCATGATGGTCAGATGGGCATGCATTAAGATCCTGTGGCTAGTAGAACAGGTAGTTATAAGAGGGTCTGAGTGGATGCAGAATTTCCCACACATTCTTTTACTGTTACTGAGACCCATCTTGTACCCTGGAAATTTGTTTCATGTGCTCTACCGTGATTCTGGTGTACAGACAAAGAACTCTGTCAGAATACCATGCAGCAATGTGACTTTGATTCTATTACAGGTGATGAAAAAGTTCAGGTGATGGAGACCAACCTCCTGCCATTCCTGATGAGCTTCTGAGCCCAAAATGTGTGCTTTAAGTCTCTGTGGCAATTTTCATTTAAAAAGTGTTCAGTGTCTACGATCACTTTGGAGAGGCTTTCCTTCCTGAGTGCTTTGGGTTTCATTAATATTTTCTTCAACTTGTTTTGCTAGGAACCTGTGACATGCTGTGCTGACAGTTGACTATTTCAAACATTATCCTTTTTATTAGTGAAGCTGCAAAGGACATTGAAAATTTTTGTTGCCATAAACTGGGCACAAAAGAAGAAAATGTTTAAAAAATGGAGGTGGTTTAAAAATCTATTCATATTTCTGACTTTTTTGTAGTGAAAATTTAAAAATACACACATAGACAGAACAGTACAAGGACTCTTGAACTCCTAAAGAGTTCAACTTCTGCCAGACTGTATAACATTTATCACCCAGTCTCTTATACATTATTTTGAAGCAAATTTCAGAGAGAATTTATTTATTTTGTAAGTATTTAAAAATTATTCTATGTATACTCCTCTCAGAGTTACAAAATTATCATATCAAAAATACTAGCAAATATTAGTAACCATAATACATGAATACGATTAAATACCCATATATTTATACTTTCAAATATTTTATGAAAACTGTGTGTGTGTTTTAAATTGACATCAAGCACTGATGCAACATTACAATTGGTTAGTGTGCCAATTGTAGCTCTCCAAAGAGACTCCTCTTCTGAGTCTCTCTCTCTTTTTTTTTTTAAGAAATGACATAGTTTTTCTTGTAAGAGTACTCAGTTTTCTTTTAGAGCCTGTACTTTGCTGGTTATATGGCTGTAGGTTTTTTGTTTTGTTTGTTTGTTTGTTTTTATATCAAAGGCATGTTTGTTCAAGCATTTGTAAGTCTACCCCTTTGCAGACAAGTTAGATTGGGCACGATCATACTCTGGATCCCTTCAAGGGCCAGTGACCAGTATGTGTACATGGGATGTGCTTTGGACTGGAGATATCAGGAACCCTGCTATTGGACTCTCAGATATTGTAGGTCTCTGTGGCAGGTTTCTAGGGCCTAAAAGCCCCAGCATTCTCTGCTTTCTACAGGGCTTCTGGTTCTGGGCAAGCTGCTTACTCATGATGGCCACTTCCAGTGAGTATATGGGCTTCTTGAGGTCAAAGTCTGAGTAATTTGCCTATTTTTCTCTGAAAAGTCTACCAGGATGCCCCAGATCTTCAAGCACAATTGAATGCCTGTCACTGTGTTCAAGTAATGCTGTAAATGCTCCTCTATTCACACAATTCTAAATCTGAATGCTTCAGCTTTGTCTTCAGGAGACCATGGGAGCCAGTGGCAAAGATGAGCCAATGTTGGAGTGCAATGTGAGGGTCCCCTGGAGGAGAGGCAGGTGAGACTGGACATTGGTAGTTAGCAGAATAACCGTGCTCACTCTGTATACTTAAAGAGTTCATGTCCTTGATGCCTCCAGCACCATGTGGTGCACTTGAACACTACCATGGCACAGTACTAAACCAAGACAACCATCACATGCTGACCTTGTAGCTTGAGGTACAGGTCCTGCTGACAAATGTAAGTTCTTTCCTCAGGGACTGTATCTAACTGGTGAAGAGGTGGTAACTTAGGGTCACTATAAACATGATGCCAGTGTTGCTGAACTCCCATACTCCATTCTATTTTTTGGTTAAATTTTGTTTTCTATTCCTGCTTTTTGTTATTATTGGTTTTATTTTTGGAGACACTCTGTAGCCCAAGATGGCCTAGAATTGTCAGCCTTTTGCTTCAGTCTCCTGGCCACTGGGACTATAGATGTTTACCACCAGGCCCAGCTGGTCTTCCTAGTTTTTAAAATTGATTTAGATTTAGTTTCTTTTATTTTTTTTTGTTTTACCAGTCTTTGGTAACATCATACATTCATATACTGTATTTAGATCATGCCGGCTGCAACTCTTCCTGGAGCAGCCTTCTACCCCTCCCAATTTTATCCTCTTCTGCTCCCCCATACTTTTTACACAATCCATCTTGTCTACTCAGTGCCAACTCTTTCTTTGCTTAGACAATGCTTCATTCATTTACATCCCTTTCTGATTTTTAAACTATGAGCCTTTTAAGAATGCTTAAATCACTAATGTTTGACCAGTGCTTTTCAAAGCTTTGTCCTTGGGTCAGAATCATTCTCGCTACTTGAGAACTTTTAGAGGACAAAGTCTGGAACTGCCTCAAACTGGATGAGTCAGAAACTGGGTAGAGAGTCCAGCAATATAAGTATTGAACAGCATTGGGGGAGATTCTGACACAAGTCAGCCAGATGATCATCTTTGTGAATCCTCAGAAACCATGAACCTTTTGCAGTCTTCAAAATTAAAAACTAATTGGTACCTTTGAGAAGCAATTGAGGGAATTAATAATTGCATATAATAAATATTTGGGCACATTGGCTTTATCTACTTCATTTCTGCTTCTAACTCAGTTTTGAGCCTAATTCATGTATCAACTATCTCAGTGAAAAGAATATAGGGAACCCAATAAGGAGCTGATGCTTTTTGTCAGTATCTAGCATCCTTGTCTATCTGGCTGCTGCTAACATCTCTTGCTTCTGTTCCTCTTTACTGTGTCATGATCCTGCTTAACTCTAAAGAGTAAGCCCAAAGTCCACATTTTCTGCTTCAAAGGGTGCTTCATTCCCATGTTAACTTGCAATGTTTGAGGTAACGACTTCACCTCTTTGTAGTGCTTGGGGTTCTCTAGCGGGCTAGAATCAACAGAACACACATGCGCACGCGCGCGCACACACACACACACACACACACACCTACACACCTGAAAGAGCTGCAATATGATGTCCAAGTAGATGGGAGCATCAGTGGATGCTTGATCACACCGGTTGCTTTTCTCCACCTTTAGTCCTTCATCTAGGCTCAGACTATTGGATGATGTGGCAAATATTCAAAGTGAACGTTTCTTCTCATTTTCTAAACCACAAGTCCTAGCATAGGCCTTCAGGGAAATACCTGAAATCAGGCTTTACTCATCTCCTAAATGTCACTTAATTCAATCAAGAGTAACCATCATACTACTTTTCACTGACTTTCTCTTAGAACAAGATAATTCCTTTTAAATATTTCTAAATACCTAAGTGTGCTGTGGGAGTATGCTCTTGTACATTGTAAATATTTGCCCTACCTACTGGTTTAATAAAATGCTGATTAGTCAGAAGGTAGACAGGAAGTATGGGCAGGGCTACCAGGACAAGAAAACTCTGGGAAGAGAGGGCAGAGGCAGGATACCAAGCAGCCTCAGAGGAAAGAAGATGAAAATGCTCTGAAAAAATGTACTAAGCCACTCTGCTATTCATGGGTTAAAAAGTAGCAGTTATCACCTGAAAAAGTGGTCATCATCTTTAGCCATCAGAGAAATGCAAATCAAAACAACCTTGAGATACCACCTGATACCTGTTAGATTGGCTAAGATAAAAGACACAGAGGACAGCCTATGCTGGAGAGGATGCGGAGCAAGGGGAACACTCCTCCATTGTTGGTGGGAGTGTAAGCTTGTTCAGCCACTTTGAAATGCAGTATGGTGGTTTCTCAGAAAACTGAGAATCAATCTCCCCAAGGACCTAGCAATACCACTCCTGGGTATATACCCTAAAGATGCCCAGTCATATTCCAAAGGTATTAGCTCAACTATGTTCATAGCAGCATTATTTGTAATAGCAAGAACCTGGAAACAACCTAGATGTCCCTCAACTGAAGAATGGATTAACAAACTATGGTACAGCTACACAATGGAGTACTACTCAGCAGTAAGAAAAAATGATATCCTCAAATTTGCAGGCAAATGGATGTACTTGGAGAATATCCTCCTGAGCGAGGTATCACAAACTCAGAAAGATAAGAAGGGGATGTACTCACTCATTAGTGGTCTCTAAACAAACAAACAAACAAACAAGAAAAAAGCAAAGCATGCCCAAGCTGCAAATCACAACCACTGAACAGCTTGGGATCAGAAACACCCTAGACTGACTCCTTGGATCCCACTCCCCTTAGAGGAACACCTGACTCACTCTTGAGGGAGTGGGGAGAAAACTGAATCTGCCAGGAGTGGAGACTGAACTAAGCAATATTGGGTCAGTGGGACCATGGAACTGTCTTCTGACTGCCCAGGGAGGGGATGGGGAGTTGTGGAAAAGAAAGAATGACCTGATGTGGCGGGAGGGGGAAGGGACCTTGAATAAGGATATACAAGGATAGAAAGTGTGACTTCTTTGAAAAAAAAAGTAGCAGTTATCAAGTAATATGCCTGAGCCATAGACCAAACAGCTTGTAATGAATATAAGATGTTGTATGATTATTTGGGACTGCTAGTCCAGATCTTGGGGCTAGGCCAGGACAGAGACTTCTTACTATAAAAGAGTTTGTGCAATCAAGCATATTAATGCCTGTAAAAAGTCTGCCTAGATTAAGCATATATTTTGAACATACACTGAATCCCTTTTTAGCTAATCTTTATTTTCCATTAGCATTGTTTCCTTGGATGAACACCAGTGTCATGACAAGCACTTATCAGAAAGAACAAGTAAGTTCATTGCATGAGCCATTGATTAGATTTGAATCTTCTGCTTGTTCCTGTTGTCTGCCTTAATTTTTTCACCTGTAATGTGGGGACAATGATAGCCCATACTGACTTCATTGTAGTCTTATAATCAAACAATTCATCACATATAATATGCTTTGAAGAATACTTAGAAACACTTATGTGCTATTTTCTTAAACCACATAAATTTCAACCTGAGTATCATGAAATCTAAAGAACTGATGTTGACTAGGAATTGTGAGCCACTGGATTTTTGTTAATATAGCATTTAAATCAGTGCCACTTGGGGGTAGGTGTTTTTAGTATTATTCAGGATGCCAGTCCTTAAAATAGGATGCTAGAAAAACAGGGTAACACATTAATCAGAGTACTGCATCAAACAGAAAAAATTTGTTCATGTGTTGAAAGAAAAGAGAACACATGGCTGATATAATAATATTAATAAAATACAGATTTTTACTATCCTCTATACACTGCAAAACTAAGCAGTTTCCAAAGTGGCTTTTTATTCTGATGTAAGGCTGCTCTGCATAACAGAGAGAAATCAGTGACCAATCCTGTCAGCACTTGTGAATCGTAATAATTACTTGTGTTGAAAGGTCTCACAGTCTAACTTGTAGTTAACAAAGGAACCTTGAACACCAAGACAATGTGTTAATGGTCATAGAAGGTAAATCTAAATTTAGGACACATTGACATTTAAAATAATGACCTCTGGCAGCATGCTATTGGCCACCCAAATATTGTAATTGGTTTCAGTTCTTGGTGTTTATTGCACTGTGGTAGAAATCAAAGTGATTATGAAATACATGGAATGTATAGCATATATGTTACTGTTTTCCATGTGTTTCCGATACTGGTCACTATTAAATCACTTTGTTAAACACTAAAGCAGACAGGCTACTGCCCAGTTCTGTATCATCACAATTCACAATTCACTTTATTTCTTTCTGCTATTCAGATCAAAAGTTGCTTTTCTCTGTGTGTTTGCTTCTAGAGATTCAAATCAATTGGTTTTTGTTCCTTATTTTTGTTATTTACATATCTCACATACTTGTCCTTCACAACTCCATGTATTTCACTGTTAACAAGGGGGTGAACAGTCAGTTTATTCAGTGCCAAGAGAATATTGCTTCACATTGTCTAGTGCCCAGGCTGGGGGCTGGCACTTCAATGGAAGAAATAACTATGCCTAGGCTACTCAGGCATAGTCAAGTTCTGTAACTTTATCTCTCAAAGGCTCATTTACTAAAGAGATTTAAATACATTTTGTTTATCTTTATAGTGTCCCCAAATGTATGGGGGAGGTGTTTTGTAATATTTGCTTTGGAAACAACTGAAGGAGAATTTCTTTAGGTTAGCTGAGATTCATGACTTTTCAGAAAAGGTTAGAGTAGAGACAATGGGATAAATTCTAATCCTCTGTGAGTTTGTTATAAAGATGGATGTGTTAGTATTTGCAAAGGGCTTAGGAAAGTGTCTTACAGAGCTGACAGCTATACCAGGTTACTTAAACGATACAGAAACATACTTTCTGGCTACCTTTACTATTAGCTGGTCATGATGATGATCAGAACAGATGTTTTGAAGTATAGTGGGCTGGGGATGTGTTCTCATCTTCTTTATGTCTTGGACTCTTTTCTGTTTCCATCTTTTATTCCTGCATCCTCCTCTGAAGCCTTTGCTGATAAGGTGTGTGTGCCATATACCAGTTATGTGTTTTTTTGAGCCTAGGGAATGGAAATGCTAGATTTTTTGGGGGGGGTAGATGGATGTTCTATCCCAAAGTTATGATATAAACTGAAAAAAGAAATTAATACCTCTGGCATATGAGCACACACACACACACTCACACACACACACACACACACACAGAGTGTATGGAATGGGACTTATGAGTCAAAAAACATGCATTTACCAGATACCAGATGGAGAAAGAGAAGAGACTTTACTACTCTGTAATATTAAACATCTCCTTACTGTGTTTAATATCAAGTTGCAGATGTAAGAAAGGAAGCTATGTAGTCTGAGAGGGAAAGTGGTACACTCTTTAAATTTTCAAACCAATACTAAGGAAGTATTTCTGTAATTCAATCTGTAAAATGTACTGTAGCCCTGGGAGCAGGCCATAAGCTGAGGGGCAACTGACTCTCCTACAGCTGTATTTTTATATCACCCAGAATACTTGTAAGAACCAATTAGTGTCCACAAGTTGCCATACTGCTGTTAAGTGACCCTGGCACAGGGATCGGCTAATCCTCTGGCAGCTTGTGTGAATTGCTTAGGAAGCTGGTGTGTCCTTACCACAACCTTATGCCATTTGAGCCAGATCTGGCCATTGGCTATTGGCTTTTTATTGTGCACTGATGAATTTTGTATGCAAAAGGAATGGTAGAGATTACCCTGGCAAGGTGATGCTTATGGGTTCTTCAAGGCCTAGTATTTTGAGCTTCAAAAATATTATATTTGGCCTTCTTTCCACATGGGCAAGGAGACCATTCCAGACATGGTGTTCTTCTCAGTTGTACCAGAAATATAAACAAAAATTGCCGCAAATGAAAGATTCTTGAGTAAGAATTATTATTATTATTATTATTATTATTATTATTATTACTAACTTATTAAGG
Source organism: Sigmodon hispidus (assembly GCA_004025045.1). NCBI lineage: Eukaryota > Metazoa > Chordata > Mammalia > Rodentia > Cricetidae > Sigmodon > Sigmodon hispidus. The sequence goes on from PVIH01007978.1 coordinate 90,834, forward strand.
TGGCAAAGCAAACTTTCTAGATCAAAGTTTGGTTCTTCAACTTGTTACCTATGTGACTTGACCATTTACTTAACAGCTCTATACCTTAGTTTTCTTATCTAGAAAGTACACTTACCAGATACTATTGTCTTGGGACTAGTTAAGAAAATGCAGATCCTGTATGTAAAGAGACTATTATTTCTGTTAAAGTCAGCCAGTTATATGTTGAAGCCAATAGACAAGAAAACAAATAACATTCAACTCTCATTTTAAAAAGTTAGAAATGCTATATTGATCAATCAATATTTAGGCTAGTAGAACTGAGGTGTCTTGTTATATTTTCCCCAAGAATGTAGATTCTGATTTAACTTTGAAAACGAAAACGAAAACAAAAAAACAAACCCCTTAAAAACTACCAGTTAAAAACTTGGGACAGCAAGATAACTTAGTAACTAAAGGCACTGCCTAATATTTCAAGCCTGACCACTTCAGTTCAAGCATCAGGACCTACATAAATGTAGAAGGCGAAAATATGCTCCACAAAGTTGTCTTGTGACCTCCACATATACACCTTACCCCAACACATCCCACACTCACACTAATAAAAAATAAATTTAAATAAATAATATACATAACTTTGAAAACATTGTCACAAAAGCTGGAGTTTAAAACATGGCTTAGCCCACCTTGGGACCTTGGGACCTTGGGACCTCCTGCCCTTGCTGGGAGGAGATAAAGTGATGGGGAAAAGATTGAGTGACAGGGAGGGGCTGGAGGGGGAAGGGAGTCTGATCAAAGGAATACATGGATAAAAATATGACTTTATTTATAATAATTAAAAAAAACATGACTTAGCAGTTCATTTGGTGATTTTTAGATAGAGAACAAAATGGGCACTTTTTTTCCATTTTTTTAGGTGTTCACATGTCATGGTTACTACCCTGAGGGTACCCAGAAACACCCGACTGTCACTATATGGCCTCAATTTGTAGAGATGTAGGGACATCCAAAGTGGCACTGAAGATTTGGTAATCTTATATCTTTAGGAGAGGATGAATGTTGATGATGGGGATGTACTCATAGGAACAAACATTATTTCTGCCTGAAACAGGCAGTGCAACACCATTAGATAGGGCTGAGTTTCAGGTCCTATTTTCTCGATGACTTGCTGTGCAAACTTGGCCCTTTCTATCTCAGTTTATTCCTTTGTGAAATGGGTTCACATATGGGTAAAGGAGGTAATGAACTGTCAACACTTTACTTACCACCCAACTCACACTTAAGCTCATAAACATGGAATAAATATTCCTGTTCTCCTGGATACTGCTTTAGAAATGGCTGAGTCCCCTTTGCTTAGTAGGACCTCTGTGGAACTTTATCCCTAAATCAGGGAAGAAACACACAGGGTAGATCTAGAAGAGGAAGACCTCCTGAGAGAATCAGGGGTCAAAGCCATGAATGTGAAATTTTTTTTGTCTCATAGAAACCTTTGACTAATAACGTAGTAATATCTGCGCACTCCCTCACATAGTTTTGTCAGATAAACACAAGAAACAAATGCAATTTAAATTGTAGATAGGCAAGTTTTTCTCCAAGTAGATCCTAGATGTTATGTGGAACATACTCGAGCTAAAGTTTACTCATTTTAATCTAGAATTAAAATGTAATTGGACATTCTGTATTTTGAATTGTGAAATATGTCAATCTTATCACTATTTTCTATCTGATTATCACGTTTGTTTTCTTTGACATAGATTTTTTAAATTGGTAATTTTTCAAGTTTTCCTAAAACTGTAAAGTTATACTAGATGTGTAGTAGGAATGTGCATGTGTACATGCACACACATATACATAATATGTGTACATGTAAATTATATATAATATAATATTAAAATAACTTATAAATTATGAAGTAAAAGCATTATGGGATGCACCTGAAAGGAACATTAAACATATCAACATTTGAAATATATAAATACTATAACACTTTTAATATGATTATATGATATAAGGAGTCAGTAATGAACAAAATGATAAATCAATCAATTAAAATTCATGAGAACCATGCATTGTTGCTACACATGGTAGTATTAACAGGCTACCAAAAGAAAACTTAAATTTTTGAAATCCCATACCTGGACTATTTTCTACTGTTATTTCTATACTTATATCTGGATATGTGTCATAATATATTTATTAAAGATCTTGTGCTAAAGAATTATCACTGAACTGGAACATGAAACACTCCACACACAGAACATTCCAAGGCAACAGAAGTAAAGTCATTGAGTTGGGCAGATTTAAGATCCTTGTTATTTTGAAACCATTGTTATTGAGTGATGTTTAGAACATGGCTATGTACATGCAAGCATACATACATCAGTGCATGTGTCCTCATGGTCATTTGTAAGATAGATCTTCCTTTAGATCTGACAGCTCTGAAAGACTCACAGAATTAGTGCGGTTTTTACTCTGTGAAAACATGGATAACAAAAGAAGTAAAGATTCTAAAGAATGCTAAGAGTAAAAGAAATAATCTTCCCCACAAGGAAGAACACACTAATTTGATTATCTAGTACCTAGTGGTCAGTCGTGGAAACACACATATACAAGTAAAATTACACACTGATCAGGTTGTATCTATGTATTTAGGATATATGTGTATACACATAGACATACATGTATATGACAACAGGTAACAAAAACAGAGGCCCTGAATTTGAATTTGAAAGAGGACAAGAAGGGGTATATTGATGGTTTAGATTGAGGAAATGAGGGGGGAATGATAATATTATATTTTAATATCAAAAAATAAAAAAATAATAAAAACTAGGCAAAGCAGTAGTTTCCATTTTTAAATAGTTAAAGTTTAAGCTTATTGGAAACAAAACTGTGAGTCCACAGAAACTTACTGAAAATCAACGGGGAATTAGATGCTTATAAATTATGAGAAGGAAATGCAGCCATGCGCCCTGATTATTTTAGTTGAGTTCAGGCAGAATACAAATGCAAGAAATCCATTGCAGCAGAGTGAACCAGATCATGTGATAGCATTTCTTTGCCTTTATTGAGGTTGGGAGCTAAAATAACATTAAAAGAATTTGTTTTTAAATTTTTACTAGCTTCAATAATCCATGCCATTTGAAATTTTGCCCCTTTAAAAATTTGAACTCTAAGTGGATCTTCTGCATCATTTCACTGGCTCTGTTTTCCTTCAGAAGATGAAAGCACTTTCGAGGACCATGCTACCCCGGTGCCCTGTTGCCCTTTTAATTTCCGTTCACTTTCTAGAACTTCTCCCCTGCCCTCAGGTAACGTAGTAATTAAATTAGGATGGACCCAAATAGCTCTGATATTAGGACAAACGTAAACACTTCTTTCACATGCCTGATAAATTACTCTTTTGGTTTTCCTGAATGTGTAAAATTATCTAAGCTAAGCTGTTGCCATTCTTGTGTTAGCATTTAGGGATGGTAGCTACCAGAAAATGTCAAACTATGATGGAAGCACTGTCATTATTATGCATTTCTGGATTAAATTCTATAGGGAAAGTAATGAGCCTAATTAAAAATAAATTTCAGTACTGTGTTTTATATCCCAGTACTTGAATATCTGTGTTTTCACAGAATCTTAATTCAATTCCCCATCAATTTACTTTTATGTTATCTGTATCTTGGATTCTAAATGTGTTTCACTATTCATTAGAATAAATTGATTAACAGAGTTGAGCAAATGTTTTGTGGTATGATTGAACATCCTTTGAGTATCTGCCCAAGACCTGCAGAGTAAATGAGTTCTATAGTTTGTCTTGTCACGGCCCAGGTGAATATATTTTTAATAACAAACTCAAGCAAATGTAAAAGTTAAAAGTTAACTGTATTTCAAGAAGCTTCTGTGCTATGATATCATTTATACATCAGAAAATTTAAAGCAGCTGTAATGAAAAAGGTAAAAATTATCTTAATAATAATAATCTTACTTAAGTTTCATGATCCATTAAGGATAGAAAAATTTACAAGCAAGTTAAGTTAATAAAAAGAATTATATTGGTGTTGATTGCTATTAAAAGTTTAACTCTTCAGGGTAACTACATCCTTCAACATAAATAAATGACTATGATTGTGAATAAAATATTAATAATAATAAAGTATAACAATAGTATTAATATTTTAAGATGATAAAGATTTATTTTAGTTTACAGTTCCAGAGTAATAGAATCCATTAACTATTAATAATGTTATTATTAATAATAATATTAAAAGAATAAAAAAGGTTTATTTTAGCTTACAGTTCCAGAATAATAGAGTTTATTTAATAATAATGATAGTCACAATGATATTTTTTTTTCCTTCTTTATTTTGTATTTATCAAAAAAAAAACACAGTAAAAAGAATTTAAAATGTGGAAGAGTTAACAATAACTATACAGAGGATAAGAATCATAAGCATGGCTTATCAAGGGTAGAAATACAAATAAGATTGCTACACCTATATTTTCTTTGTGTTCATCTTTCCCTCTGAATTTTTTTTTCCATCCCTGTATATCCTTATTCAAGGTCTCTTCCCCCT